>ML804943.1:95420-124823 GCA_009831015.1 Picea engelmannii | reverse complement strand
AGAGACTGTAAAAATACAGAGTGAAAGACTCGCTAGAATGGTGGCAGCTTATCTCTGAGAAGAGATGTGACGGCTACTCACATTCGCAAGAAGATGATTACAATGAGGCTCTGAAGGCCTTTTTACAATAAACGGGAATGCCAAAAGTACTGGACATCCAAAAACCTAACCCTAGGAGATGAAGCGCCAAAAGTCATGTGGGCCCCGTTTGGGTAAGTGAGTACATCAACTTCCCGGGGTCGTAACTTTTGCATACGATCTCCGTTTTAGGCGTGTGATAGCTCGTTGGAAAGGTATTGTAGAGGAGATTCATTTCGGGGGCTCAAGCATGCCTTTGGCTATCATTGAGAACCTCGATCTCGAAAAACCTTCATTTGGACCCTCAAAATGGCCCCAGAAGTTAAAACCTGCTAAAAATAGTAAATTGCCAAAATGGCCAGAAAACTGTTTTGAGCCATTTGGAAAAGGTGGGTGGCCACTGATATCCAACTGGATCAATACGATAGGTAATGTTTTGTTGTATGATCTATTTTGTATAAGATGTTGAGCTAGAGGAGAAAAAGGAGGGTAGATCTTGAGGGTTATATCGTAGGTTGTGGAGCCTAGTGCAATCTAGTCCTCCTCATATAGATCTTACCCGACTGAGAAGGGTTGTAAGCGCGCGACGTTGGATACAAAGAACCATCATAATAAAGAGCCAAGAGCCAAATATTTGTGTACGTAGACCAGGAGGGGGTGAACCACGGTAATATATGTGTTGTGTGACGAATGAACATATATATTTCCTATCTTCAGTAGTTATTATTACGTTGAATGAATGAGTTATTATCTTTCTTGTTTAAATGTTGTTGTGATATTGAGGGAATAAGCTATCAGGTTTACTTCACAGTCATGGATAACAGTGGGTTGCAATCACAAGTTATAATAAATGGTTTAGAATACAAACCCCATATCTCCTGCTCAATCCTAGGTTGTAAACACATGAGTCTTATAGCCACCCATTAAATCTATCTCGGGTGAGACTGCACAGCGCATTCTGTGTGTTGCGTTGCCTTCTGGTTCACCAGGAGGGCCGATAGTTTTAGAGGCTTTGTTGGAAACCCAAAAGACATGAACCCTGGGTCAATACAAATTCAGACAGTATAAATGAATAGCGATAACCAACAAATGGTTATGTTGTCATAGGTAGGAACAGGAGAGGATTGAGTAGAGGAGATAAGTCGAGAATGTGTCAGAGGCAGATTAAGAAAGGGTTAGGGAAGAGACCAATGAGCCATTAGAAGGGAATGTTGATACCATAGAATCCCACAAAATCAGAGATCGAAATCTGGTTGAGAACGAAAGAGCTAGAGTTTGCACAGAAAGACAATAGAAACCCTAGAATAACACCCTGCAAATATCTGGACAAATACGTGTTTGTTGATTTGCATGAAGTCTTTTTCTGCGATTTTCCACACTTATTGCAGGAGTGGATACTAAGGTTGAAGGATAACCATGCAACGAACCAGATCTGATAGTTAGAGTGGACCTTGATACAGATTGAGAAGTTACAACAGGTGAACACCAAGTTCACCCGCACAATAGACTTTTGGCTTGATAGTATTGTGGCAGGGTTTATAACAAATTTTGCAGTCGACACAACGAAGTCGTATAGCACAGCGGAGCAAGAGTTTTTACGTGGACCTCAAGGAAGGTACATTCGATCCCTGTATACTTTTATTAAGATACTGATATATAACAAAGGTGTAATGACAATGGAGTCAGACAGCTAAACTTCTCTACGTGCATAGGGGAAGTGGGGAAGCACCGACAGAAAGAGGAGAAATGGAAGGAATAAAGGATAAGGGCAAGAAGGAGGAACCCTTGGACCCAATCATGATGGAGGACGACCAGATCAAGAAGATCATGGCAACAGCTAGAAAGACGTGTAGCGGAGTACCCTACCGATAAAAGGTGAATACCAAGAAGAGAGACATAGCCACAAGGGAAGGCTTGGCGAGTGATAAGGAAGAGGTAGAGGATCTCCCGGTTGTGTAGCAGATTGAGGAAAACCTTCTTGCAACATATGAGAGGAAGACGAGAGGTCCAAAAATGGGAAGAGAAGGCAGCCATCCTATCCATATTAATGTCAGTGTGGAACCCATAAACCCATGTGCGACTAATACACCAAAGAGAACACCACCGTTTAGACAACTGAAGTTCAGAAGAAGTCAGACAACAGGAAGTACATCTACACAAGGAACAACAATTGGAGGAGCCATTTCAAGTAGCACTAGTCAGGTATCTACACCGCGCGGAGGTAGTAGTTCATCATTCACGATGGCAGGACACGATCCCACCATCAGATTACTAGAATTTCGAGGAGAAGCAGCAGAAGAGTCTGAGAAGCATTTGTTCATTTGTGAAAAGATCTGGGAAGAAAAAAAGATCACTGATTGTTGGCCCTTGGTTATGGAAGAAACAAAAGATTAAGGAAGAAAGGCGAAATATGAATTGTCCAGAAGGCACATTGACTGATATTGGGTCGAAGTGGTCAAAGAAGCAGAAAAGAAGGAGCGAAGTAAGGGAAAGCTAGTCGTTGAACAAGAAGATTGAGGATGACAGATCAGCAAGGAAGATAGATTGTGGATAACTCAACAAGCGAAATAAGATGTCAACGAGTGATTTGGAGCACCTCGTGGGAAACAAGGAACGATAGGGTGGGGAAGCCCTAAAAACGCAGGTCAAGTTGACCTAGGGTTTTAGACCTAGGGTTTTAGTATCTAGTGTTTTGACACCTAGATGTTTGTCATTGTAATGTATAAATAAAGGACTAGAGGACCTAGGATGGGTTGTTCATGGGTCATTGGTTATTCATTGTTCGTTCGAAGAGAGTTCATCAATGTTGGTTGTTGATAGTTGTGATTGTTGTGTGGAGAGAAATAGAGAGTCTGTATTGTAAGATATTTAGCTGGGTGCGAAGATCAACCCTGCAGTTGGGTGCACAGGGAGGAGAGAAAGAGAGAGAGATCTGCAAGCTAAGTGCGCAGATAGAACTGTATGTTTTCACCTAATATCAAGAAACACAGTTCTATGGACGTAGCCCTAGGGAGAGCGTGAACCACATATATCTTGTTGTTTTGTGTGATTGATGTTGTGTTCTTTTTCTTTCTATTATTATGTTATTGCATCATTGTGTTATATCTGAGAACAGTAAGCCTAAGGGAGATAATGAATAACTAGATCTTTGTGTGTTGTTCCTTTGAATCCACTTGCATTTCCTCTGGTTGTAAACACATGTGTCCTGCTACCCCCTATCGCTACTTCGGGTGAGACTGCATCTGCTTTGCAGTTGTTACCGAAAGGGCCAATAGTTGGGGATTGTTGGTGCATTGTTAGAGTTGAACCCTGGGTCTTCCCTTGTGCCAACAAATGGTTCTGTTGCCAGGACCGAGATCTTCTTGAGGGAATGTCAAGGTGATTTCCATTGAAGACAGAGATTCATAAGTGGATAGAAGAACAAGAAAAGGACTTTGTTGAGGCTCATAATAAGAACCCTAATCTTAGCATAGAGGATTGGTTGGGAAGGTATATCTTTACTAATATACACAATATTTTCTTTGGAGGAATTCATAAAGAACTATACGAGTGGTTAGCCAGACTAGAAGATACCCAATTTGAGATCATATTTAGACCACTTGTGGTTTGGAGGTAGGTGTTGATCACGAAGGTCAAGAGAGTTGATAACGCCATGTCAAGAGTAGTAGACCACTAGTTTGATAGCACCATTGGAGGGTACATTACCAAGTTTTTTATTGACAGAGTAGATTCATATAGCCAAGCAGAGAGGTATTTCTTTAAGGGACCGAGAGGAAAATGTTTACACTTTTTGAAGTTGAAGATCAAGATGCTATTGCATGAGAAGAACATCTTGAAGATACAGTAATTGGTCGGATTGAAGAGATAATGTTCAAAAACTCAGATAGCGAAAATGACACAGAGGTAGGACATACACACAGTGGTAGAACCTTCATAGAGGTTCCTCTAGTAAACTTGTTTGAGCATAGCCACAAACCACTAGCATGGGACGAAGGGTTCTATAGTGGAGAATAAGAAGAGCTATTGAACAAGGAACGGTTAGGATCTGCTTGAGTAGGGGAAGAGAAGACTGAAGGACCTCGCCGAGAAGAGTCAAAAAATTTAGGAACTGAGTTGACTGTCGAAGTAAGTACTATTAATCATCATGTTGTTTTAACAATGTTAAGTAACCAGAGTAGTCAGAGTTACCAGAGCATTAAGAGCATTGGTACCAACAGTTTAGTACATACTTAGTTAAGAAACCTGGGAAGATCTATGGTAGATGAAATGAGGCTACCTATATTTAGAGGAGATGGATCTGAAGATCCTAACCAAAACTGGTTCTTATACGAGGCTATATAAAGTATTAAGCAAGTCAATGATGAAGCAATTAAGAGAGATCAGTTTAGTACTACCTTGAGAGACCGTGCACTGATCTGGTACATGAAGTTTGTTAACAGAGTTGCACAGCCTAAACCGTTGAATGAGATCAAGACTGCGTTGAGTGCAGAATTCAAGAAACCCAAGTCAGAGTCACAATGCATTACAAAACTAAAATAAATCAAGCAGAAAGTAGTTGAACCTATTTGGGAGTTTGATCAGAGGTTTAAGACATTAACATGCCGATTAATTTTTTAGATTCCAGATGAGCAGAACAAGGAATGGTTCATTTTTTCCCTCCTACCACACATCAAAGTTCCTATGATGCACAGAAGGTTGCTTCGCATGCTGAGGCATTGAAGATCACCATGAAACTAGAATCAGACCCTATGGGAGAATCCAGCTCAGGTATGAGTCAAATTTTGAGTCATTTAATTAGCTTATCTCTGCAGTTCAAAGATATGAAGAAAGACAAGGGAAAAGATAAAAGAGACGAGATCTGGTGTATCAGATGCAAATCAGAAGGCCACAATAAGGAGCATTGTCCCCTATTTCATGAGTACTTGGCCTCTGGGGCTCTGATCCCTTTGAAGCAGGTTACTCTAACCTGGTGCGAGGTATGTAGAAATAGACATCGCCCTGGTGAATGATATTACATGAAAAAATATGTCCAGACACCTACAAACCTTTACTGCACATTCTGTAAATTTGTGGGATATGATGACAAAGACTATAGAGCTTATGACCTCTTACACGAAAGATCAAGAGATACATATAGGATTCAAAGCGAAGTACATCAGGAAGGAAAAGCTACGTAGTTTAACTCTCTAGGAAGAGGAAACTTCAACCCTCGTGTTGGATTTAGAGGAAGAGGATGAGGAGGAGGCATGGGTCGAGGTCAGGTCATTTGTTATAACTGTGCACAGCCAGGTCACTTGGCAAGGGACTGCCAGAACCCTTGTACCACTTGCAGCTATTGAAACCCATTTGAACATGTCATTGAATATTTCCATGTGTTGTTAGCCAAGCTTCAGGAGAGACAAGGAGGAAACCAACAAGTATAACTAATCTCAGCAGAACCTCGCAGAGAGTATCCCATAGTCGTTGTTATCACTAGAGGAGGTGTTGTTACAGGAGAAGACAGACTGACCCCATAAAAGACTACAGAAGAATCAAGGGTCAGAAGAGCTACAGAGAAGACACAAGTGTTTGATCTGAGGGAAGAAAAATAGACATTTGAAGAGGCAAGAAAAGAATTCAGAAGAGATCAGACTTCTTCATCAAAGACACAACTAGAAGTGAGAGAATGTGGAATGCCTTTGGCATTTGATCAGTCTGCATCACCTGGAGAAGGAAAAGAGGTAAGAAAGATTATGGAATTCTTATGTACTTGCATTAATCTAATTAAGGATGAAAGAGTTGTACAAGAACTACAAAATTTGATCAGACAGTATGAGATAGGTAGGATAGCTCCTCTGTTGAATAAAGAAGTACATCAAGTATCCAGAAAGAGAAGGACAAATAACTAATTGCACCTTAATGCACAGATTGGAGACTATGAAATAGATTATGTGGTCCTCAACTTAGGATCAGAAGTCAACGTTATGACAAAACAGACCTGGGCACTGATGGGAAAACCTAAGTTAATTTATTCCCCTATCAGGCTTAGGATGGCTAATAAATAGGCAGTAAGCCCCTTTGGGAGACTGGAGCATGTCTCCCAAAGGGGCTTACTGTCCTAGGATTTTGAGTTTGATCACACAACCATTACATGAAAGAACAATCGTGCCTTTGTTAACCAGGACAAATTTATGAAAATTCTTTTTCAAATTTTTTAAAAGAGATGCAAGATGGCCCGAAAAAGGAGATGCCTCATGGGCAATACGTCTTGGCCAACAACCAGTAGCATTCAATGTTGCACAACAAGGTGAATAAATTTGGAAAGTGTTGCATTCAATGTTGCGTAGCAAGGTGAAAAAGTTGGAAAGTGTTAGATGAAAAATTTATGCATGTCTACAATCATCATGATTTTGAGTTTGATCACACAGCCATTACATGAAAGAACAATTGTGCCTTCGTTAACGAGGACAAATTTATGCAAATTCTTTTTCAAAATTTTTAAAAGAGATGCAAGATGGGTCGGACGAGGAGATGCCTCATGGGCAATATGTCTTGGTTAGCAACTAGTAGCATTCAATGTTGCACAACAGGGTGAAGAAAGTTGGAAAGTGTTGCATTCAATGTTGCGTAGCAAGGTGAAAAAGTTGGAAAGTGTTAGATGAAAAAAAAAAAAAAAAATCAAATATTTTAAAAGTGATTGTATGCCCAGGATGAGGAAATTCATCATGGGAAATATGTCTTAACCAGCAACCAGTAGCATTCAATGCTGCTCAGTAGGGTGAAAAATTTTTATGCAAAATCTTTTCAAATATTTTAAAAGAGATGCGATGAGCAAGAGAGGAGATGTGTCATGGGCAATATGTCTTGGCGAGCAACCAGTAGCATTCAATGCTTCACATCAGGGTGAAGAAAGTTGGAAAGTGTTGATGAAATGTAAAATGAGGTGTTGACAAGCTATATGTAGTGAATTTCGAATTAATGATTGTTTTTGGATTTTTATTTAATTTTAGTTCTGTTTAAACCTAAAATTATTAGTTTTTTTTCCTTAGATGATATAAATTTGGATGAAATGGTAATTTTTTTGTTGTTTAAATTGCATTTATTAATGCATAAATGAATTTACCATGTTGTAAAACCCCCGAAGCACTAGAATTATATAAATTTAACCATTCAAATATGCATATCCTATAATTTCTCTAGAGATTCCCAACAAAATTAAAAAAATAATATCCTCTAAAAAGGACCAAAACTTAGAACTATAAACATATCAAATGACTCTCAGGTTTGTAGTTTAGAATAATATGTGGATCACATTTTCTTCATTGAAATGTAATAAGTATCTTGTTGACATGGAAAATCATAAATAATATATTGATTGTTTTCTTTACCAATTTTAACAGTGAAAATCCATAATATTTTTTTGTTTAATTTTACTTCAATATTGATTTGCCACTATTGGATGAACATGTTGCTTTACAAATACCATTTTATACTTGAAGACCTCCTCTTCTCCCTTGACAGTTACAAATTTCTTGATGTTTATCCCAAAAATTCTTTGTATCGTGCCTTTTTCATGAAAATTGGTCTTCAAAAACTACTAGTTCATGAATTGATCTCCATTATCCTTCTTTGACCTACAAAAAAAAAAACTAGCATTTTTCCTTTAACACAAGTAAAGTAGGTCCATGTAGGTATCTCCAATAGAAACATTTTTTTGTAGATATGTATAATTGATATGTCAAGTATACCCATGAACAGTCTAGGAAACAACAATGCAGATTTAGGATAGTTGGTTAGTAATTAGGGCATAAATTTGTCGAAATAAAATTATTTAAGTTGGATTGTAAACTATATTCATACGAGATTATACCCTAGAAATAGGTTTGAAATATCTATCCATTTGGTCTCTCAAGGTCTCTCAAAAATTAAGTGTCCCAACTCTGTTTCTAAACATATGTTCTCGGAATTTTATATTTTTGGTGGGTGTATCTATTACAATGTAAATACTCCCTCAGCCAAAAATTTCCAATATCCATCTCATGGATCTTGTGATATGACCTTCAGAATACCTGTGACACATTGATGATTTTGTAGCAAATTTTACAATATGCCTTCATTATGCTAGATCTTATTCACATACATGTCTGAACAAGAAAACAAAATACAACAATGTGGCAATACCAATGCATAAGAAGATATAAGTGTTTTGCAACAATAGTTTCATGTTGGAAATGACCTATCGTACCAAGTGAGTGGAACTTGTACGCAAGGATACCTAGCGAGATGCCTCTTTCACATAAGACCTCACTATGACATAATGCATTCTTTGTCATTGATTAGTATTTCAAGGAATTCAAACTCGTGATTTTCCTGGGCTTACCTCGATGCGAGTGGATTTCATGTCCTCTTAAAAATATGTTTATCCTTCATTTTACTTCCATAGTGCTAGTCATTGGCCCAAAATAAATCATAATTCTCTCAAGAGTGCCTTAAGTATCAACACATATCACACAAACATTTTCGTCCCGAGAGACAAGTTGTGTCCTTGTATAGGGCTCTAAATGAAGGTTTTAAAATATTGATTAAGGTTATAGAGGTAGTTCATTAGCATGATTGTGGCTATGACTTATAGATTGAAACATATACATGTGAAACATTCTTTAGCAACCTGATTCCCTCTCAAATTTAGCAACCAAAAGTACCAATAGGTTTTTCCCACAACAAAATGAATGCATATTGATTATATACCCATGTTCTTTTTTCTTTTAGTGTACAAGAGGAGATGAATCAAGGTGCAAAATTTAGTCCATAGTTAGATGAGATATGAAAGAGAAATTGTTAAAGGTCATTTGTTATAACAGTTGGTTCAAATTGTGGCATGAGAGAATGAGATCCTGACATAACCACCATGGGAAATCAGAGTGTCCAATCATCTAAAATATGAAATTGATAGGATGATAACCTAACATAACCACCATGGGAACTCCAGAAAGTCCACAGAGCACCTCATTATTTATGAAAAAATTTCACACTATGTTCCAGAGAATCTAGAGATTGATTTGAGAATAGATGATCTACAATGCAGGCCAAAATAATGGAAGGCTTATGAATTTCCTAAAACATACCTTCTTGAGGTAACCTCTCTTTGAATCTTCCTCTGGTGGAATCCTCAATCACCATTGTTTCGTCCTCTTTCCAAGCTTCGTGTAAAAGAGATCAGTACTATTTGTGGCTCTTAGTGCTCCACAAGAATCTTCCTTTTCAAATTTCTAACTTAACTCATGCATCTATATGAATGCATAACACTAAGTATGAGACCTTAAAAATAGGGTATTCACCATCTTATATTGGTTCATCCCATTACCATGTGTTATCTATTCCAACTAACTAAAATTTCCCCAAGTCTTTTTACACCTCCCCTGCAATGTTAACAAAATTATGAGTTATTTAATTACCCTATAACTGGAAATAAGATTAATTAAAGGGATTATCATTAAATTGTCAACTCATGGCTGGTAAGCTTGCAAGGTTTCCTGCACAGTATATGTAATACTAGAGGTCTTATTCAGCTTATTGGGTAGTTCTAATATGCTTGTATGGAATGAAAAATTATATTGCTAAATTATGAAAGGAAATTGTTATTGTGGAAATGAAAACACACCACACTTGTGGGAAAGTAAGCACACAACATAAAGTAAACACAAAAAGATCAAAAAGTTTAGGGACTAACTTCTACAGAGACCAGCTACATGGTGGATTTACTCTACCTATTGGATATCCTAATACATCAATGAACACCTTTCTGACAAAAGGGGAAATCTTTGTGTGGTCAGCATCTCATTCAGTTTTTCAAAGTATCTAGTGTTGGTGAAGTTTAGGAGAATTTATCCACTGATACCTTGAATGTATCTTGAATGTAAAGATTAAACTATAGAAATCATAAATGTTGAATATGAAATGAAATTGCAAAAATTAAATTGCTAGGTTGTAGAATTGAAATAAACATGTTCTCTAGCAAATCATAAAAAAAATCTATCGACAAATCCACAACTCAAGTTCTCTAGAGTGGGCCCCTCTAGAAAATAGGGTGTTGGTATCTACTATGACAACAAACTTAAATTACAATGTAAAACAGTCTCACAGTAGAATCTGTAGAACATAATTTTAAAGGCTCTCCATTTTGTTCCAGAAATCACCAACTTCTATCTTGTAAATCGTCCTCTCTAATACAAGTGTTTCCCCTTTACTTACATAGTTCAAGGCATGTTTTATATTAAATTTGTTAATAGTATCTTTTGAAACGTGTTTGAGATGAATGGGAACATGTCGAGGTGGCTTGGTCACTAGTGTATCTGCATATCATCCTTCAAATTGCTAGGATTAGGTTTCCTCGATTTGTGGCATTGAGATGTTAACCGAATGCTTGAAGTGAAGAATCTTTAAAATGTAATATGGTCAGCCATTATCCATATACCACATATGAATTTATAACATCCTTCTACTCATTCCACAACATGTTGTGCAGTTAATGGTGGTCCATGGTAGTCATGTGCATATCTTCACAACCCTTGGAACAAGGAACCATTAGTACATAGGAAAAATCTTTGTGATATATGATTACTTTTTAAGTTTAACAATAATCAAAGAAAACTCGAGCAAACCCCTTTTAATTACCTTGTTACACTTAAACCTTAGCTCATTCATTGTTAAGTTAAGTGGGGAAAAAAGGTAGATGAGGAGAACAAAAATATAGTCAAAATATGTCAAAAATGGGACTCATTAACTACAACAAAAACATCATCAAGATTATATTATCTATGTACTCTTCTTATGTTTCAATAACTCCTTCTTGCATTATTTTTTATTATGTTACTTCACCAATACAAGATGATATGTGTATACAAATGATTCTTCTTTATTATAAATAGGAGATAAAGTGAGTATGATGTAACCTACTACAAAGGCAACCTAATCATAACTAATAAACTAATAATAAATGAGTTTTAGGGCCTTAACATAGGGCCTTAGGGGCATCAACATAGCCCCTCTCTTTTAAAAATCTTTTCCCTCAAACCTTGTAATGGAGGGTGTTTCTTCATGAACTGCTCATTTTCCCATGTAGCTTCTACTAGAGGCATAATATTCCACTTGATTAGGTACTCCATAATGGTTCTATTTCGTAGAGATATAGAACGACTATCTATAACTATTTTTTATTGAATAATCAACTTCCCTTCTTCATCTAATTCTGTATTTTTTGTTTGCACTGACATAGTTTGTCCCAAAACACTTTTTAGGCGAGATACATGAAAACCCTTATGAATGTGAGAAGAAGGAAAATCTAACTCATACGCCACTTGTCCAATATTTCAAATATTCTTGTAGAGACATAAGATTTTGGAGTTAATTTTGTATTCTTCTTCTATTTGAGAGTATATCACTTATAAGGTTACAGTCTCAAAAATACCCAATCACCCTCCTAAAATTGTCTTTCACTTTGATGTTGATATGCTTGCTACTTCATCCCGTGTTATACCATTTGAATTTTTTCCTTAAGAATAGTCAAGGTTTCTTTAGTCTTTTCCATATGTGACTCTATTGCCTCCACTTTGGAATGGTCCTCCAAAAAGTATGAGATATTAGGAGCTAGATATCCATAAAGGGATTCAAATGGGGAAAACTTAGTAGATGTGTGATAGGTGGTATTATACCACCATTCTGCTAGAGGAAGCCACTTCACCCATTGAGATTGTTTGTCGAAAGAATAGCAATGTAGATAAATTTCTAAACATTTGTTAACTATTTATGTTTGACCATCTATTTATGGATAATATATTGATCTAATAGCTAGTGTTATTCCACTCATCTTCCATAATTATTTCCAAAACTTTCCTGTGAATTTTGGATCTCTGTCACTTACTATTACTTTAGGAAATCCATAAAGTCTATGAATTTCCATCATGAACACTTTTTCCACCTAACATTCTGTATATGTACTTTGAATTCCACAAAAATGTGCATATTTTGTGAGTCTATCCACGACCATAAATATGGCATCCTTACCTTCTGATTTTGGTAAACCTATAATAGAATCCATTGATATATCTTCCCAGTTTTTATTAGGCATGTGTAAAGGTTGAAGTAACCCTAGAGTTATTTTTGTTTCTCCTTTATCTCTTTGGAAAACCTGACATTCTCTTACAATTTTTTTAATGTCTTTCTTCATTCCTTCCTAAAAGTAATATTTATTTACCCTTTGATATGTTTTGAGGAACCATGAATGTCCTACCACCAAAGAGTCATGAGACTCCCTTAATATTTGTTTCTTCAACTGTGATTGAGGGCATACAAATATTCTACCCTTGTACCAGAGAATATCTCTCTTCCACTCCAAATGTTCCATAGAGTTCAACCCTTCCTTTATACAATGTATTTTGCATCTTGTACTATTGTCATTTTTCCATTCATGGAGAGATTCTTCCAACCACAAAGGAATGGAATATCTAATGGAATACAAACTTGAGGCTTCTTCTATTCTGGAAAGGGTGTCTATGTCCACATTGTCCTTCCCCATTTTGTAGATTATTTCAAAATCAAGCCCTTGCATTTTTGCTACCCATTTTTGTTGCTCTTTTGATGACAATATTTGCTCCAAAAGTTTCTTTAAGCTATCATGGTCTACCTTGACTTTAAAATGCCTCCTAATGATATATTGTCGCCATTTTTTATTTCATGTAAAATTGTTGTCATTTCTTTTTCATATGTGGATTTCACCAAGTCATTTCCCTTGAATTGTTTACTTTGAAAGGCCAATGGTCTCCCTCATTGAATCAATATTACTCCCATTCCTTGTCCTCATGCATCACATTCAACTATGAATGTTTTACCAAAATCGGGTGTTGTTAATACTGGTGTAGAACACATGTCATCCTTTAAGAGTGAGAATGTCAAGGCATCCTCTTCTGTCTATACAAATGATTTTTTTCTTAAAAAGATATGTGTGTGGGCATGTAATGCATGCATAATTCTTAATAAATTTTCGATAATATCCTGTAAGACCCAAAAATCCTCTAAGACTCTTGATGTTATTAGGAATAGGCCATTTTGTAATAGCTTGAATCTTTTGAGGGTCCACCTTAACACCTTCCCTTGAAACAATATAGCCCAATTATTCTACTTCTTGTTTCCCAAAAGAACATTTGGATATTTTTACATATAATTGATTGTTCTCCAAAATTTGTAGGACTTTATCCATATATTTAATGTGGTCTTCCCATGATTTTCTATAGATAAGTATATCATCAAAGAAAATCAACACAAAATTTCTAAGATGGGGTCAAAAAATTGTGCTCACAAGGATTTGAAAAGTAGAAGGAGCATTAATTAACCCAAAAGGCATGACCAAGAACACATAGTTCCCTTCATGTGTTCTGGAAGTTGTTTTAGGAATGCCTTATTTTTGTAATATGATTTGGTGGTATCGTGATTTAAGATCTAATATTGTAAAATAAGCCACTCCATGAAGCTCATCTAATATCTCATAAATATTTGGAATATGGAATTTATCCTTGATGGTGATTTGTTTAGATCTTTATAATCAGGACACATCCTCCAAGAATTATCTTTTATTCTCACCATAACTACTAGAGCTGAAAATAAACTCCTTCTTCATTGAATAATACCTGAATCCAGATGTCTTGTTTCATTTTCTCAATATCCCATTTTTTTTATGAGGATATCTATAAGTCCTTTTATTAGGAGGAGTACTTCCAAGAATTAGTTCAATTTGATGTTCATGACCTCTAGATGGGGGTATCCCTTTAGGAATTTCTTGGAAGACCTTATGGTGTTTTTCCAATGTGCATTTTGATTCCTATAGAATATTATCATCTTCTTGATTTACTTCCATAGAATAAATTCTAACCACAACTGCCCTACTACCATTTTTAGGATATTTTTCATTCTATGAGAGATGATGACCGGAGAAGGTGCATATTTTAACCATTTGAGTTCATGTTCAATTCCTTTTGATTCAAATCTCATGAATAATTCCTTATAATTTGTATAAATTGTACCTAATTTTTCAACCATTGAATCCCTAGACAACATCTACACCTCCAATGGGAATGGAATTCATCAGGATTCTAATTTGTGTTCTCCCATACTATGTTTAATATTGTGGTGTTTTCCTCCAAAATAAATACTACCCCCATTAGCAACCAAAACTTGAAAATTTTCCATTGGATATACAAATCAATTGCGACTCTTTACTCATATTTTATTAATGAAGTTATGGGTACTTACTGAGTCAATAAACACTATGAACATTTTCTTCTTAAGTCAATAAGCACTATGAACATTTTCTTCTTAATGTATCCTGCAATCTTAATGGTTTGGGGTGATGACAAACTTGTCAATGAATGAATAGATATTTCAAACCTCTCACAGTTGTTCATAATTTCTACATATTTTTCCTGCTCTTTTAAGTTCACAATTTCTTCCTCATCTCTTTGTATAGATGTCTCCATTTCCTCTTCATCATTATTCTCCAACATGACCACAAACTAGAGGCATGTCACTTTTCTTAATACTTCATACAATATCTTGTCCAAGACTTTGTATTTGTTCATAAATCATATATTTACCAGAATAAGTACATAGGAGCATACATGATTCATTTGAGGTTGATACATCATGGATAATGTTATTGTTATATGCCAGAATGCATGGAATGGGCATGTGCCTTGGTCCTTAATTCTCTTTTCATTAAGATAGATTTTGAAAATGCCTATCACTTATTTAAATGGGAATTTATCCTTACTATGGTGAAGGCCTTAGGATTTGTTCCCTACATTACTAGTAGAATTGATACATTCTTCATTAACGATTCTTCTTGTTTATCCATTGGTGTATGCAAGTCTAAGGAGGTTGGCATGTTTCTCTCTATCAAACAAGATTGCTAGGTTACTCTAGCCTTGTATGTAATAGTTGCATAAGATCTAGAATATTTGTTTTACAATAAGGTAGGAATTGCTCTCATTGAGGGAATCCACTTCCTTGATTCTGAATTGTGCTAGTGGGTGAATGGTCATTTTGTTGATTATTCCTTCCTTACCATCTTAGATGACCAAACCTCTTGGGATAACATGATGGAATGTATGGATACCTTCTTCTTAGCATCAAGATTAAACATTCAATGGATAAAAAATCAACGAAAATGTCAAATGGATTTCTAACTAAAGATTGGTCCTAAATATAGTTGGGCTAGATTTTCAAGTTTATAGGTATCCCCTTTGACTTTCATGATTTTGCTAAGGACCTATGGGAGGTATAGTGTAAATAATTGAGAAAAAGAAATCATAAATGGGTTACCAGGCCTATGGTTTTAGCAAGTTTCATATGTACACCAAAGTTTTGGTTTTCACCATGTCTACTATTCATCATGTTGGGTTCCCTCTAAACTAGCTTATCATTTTTTGGAAAAGGCCCTTGAGAATGTTTTATAAGATAATAATTCAAGGAAAATGACTCCATATTGTCTATTGTATTTATGCTACACTCCAAGAGAATATCGATGCTTTGGAATTGTCAAGACGTATATTCAATACCAAGCTCTATATGCCAAATGGGTCATATGGCCCACGAATATAAAGGAGGCTTGGAAAGTTGTTCTTATAAATAACATTAGTTAAAGGACTTCTCTAGGAAAGCATTCTTATTAGGGAAACTTGCTTTAGACTTTGCTTACTACCTCTACTCAAATCAAATTTATTGGAATATTTGGGATGTCATCAAACCTTTTTGGTCCTATATAGATTTCTCCTTGCAAGCAGGGTTGTCTTATAATGATATTCACTACATTTGACGGATCCCTTGTAACATCCCCACTATAATACCCAATTTAATTAATGATTAATGTAGATATAGTGTGTGTCTACGACCAAGTGATGTACATGTGAATTGTATTTTTAAGTTTTAATAATAAAATGGGATGCCAGTTGTTGGGGGATATGGACAAAGATGGGGGGGTGAATTAATCCACAAGAGAGGGGAGGGTCTAAAAGAATGTCTAAGAGAGGGGTCCAAGAGCTATTACCCATGTCTATTAATTCCACCTACATTCTTTAATTTTTATTATCATTATGTACTAAACTGTATTTTATGATTGAGTTGTCCCCAAAGCCAATCATTGAATGCATGCAAGAGGGTGGTTGTGAGAAGTCACATCCCATAGTTATTGGAAGCATGGGGGTTGAGTACAATTAGCTTGGGGAAGTATGTGATGCAAGCAATCAAGAAAAAGGGATGAAATTTGTATGGGCAGTGATAGTTGTTTTAGACATTCAAGTTTTTGGCATGAATAACAAGTAGAGAGCATAACAGAAGAGCTTGGAGCTAGAACAACCCTGGAGGGAAAATTCTGGATCATGATGGAGCATTTTTGGAGTAGAATACTAAGGAGCCAAGTTGTCATTCCTGAAGAGTGAAATAATATGTGAGTTGCACTATAAAAACAAGTGTTTGTTTTTGTTTGTTGTTGTTTGCTGGTAATCCTGGCAGTGAGTTCCCTTTATTTTCCCAACAGAGAGATTCATGGTTACATGTGCCAAAGAGGCCCTGATAAATGAATGGGATGCCTAAGAGACTGATATCATTGAAGGGGTACACTCCTTCGTTGGGAAGGTTGAGAGAAAGAGAGATGGTGGAAAATCGGGATAGGTGTAGGAGAATACCATTGGTTTGTGGGTTTTTTAGGTTGTGAGTGGATCGTGCGAGACCACCCTCTTTTGTGGATTTATATCCCCAGTTTGGTGGTTACTTTCTGTTGAGATTTGGAACAAAAATTCTATGGTTGGGTGGAATGTTCGTCCCAAGCAGCTGATTGCACAACTGAATTAAAAGATAAGTGTTTTATCTTGTTGCTATATTATTTTAGGTGTTTAATTGTTGTGTGAGTTATTAGTTTCATTCATGTTTGTTTTAAAATGTTGTAGATGCATTTACTAAATGGAATCGGATAATAGTTGAATATGTATGTAATTCATAGTTTATAAGCTATAGGAAATTAGTTAACATTATTTTTGCACGTAATGGACCGCAGCTGGGCTAGGGAACGTTACATCCCTTTAGTTGAGAATGATGGGAAACTATTGGTTGAACCCCATAGTTTGTAGCATTACAATTTTACAACAGGGGTATTTAGACCACCAAATATTTGTTTTACATCAAAGTGAGGGACATTGGGTATGTGTTATATTCTTTGCACGATTAGAGTTGATGTATGTTTTGCGTTGGGTGTGGGGGGGGGGGGTTAGAAGGGGTGGAATTATCCCCCCCGCCCCCACCCCCTTATCAGGGGGTCACAGGGGGGTGCATCCCCCATGTCTAGGGGGTTTTCAAGAGGTCAGGATCCCCCCTATGTAGGGGTTTGAGGACAGTTACCCTAAAAAAAAATTGAGTTTTTTGTGTCCATTTTTAGTCTTTTTTCGGCACATGCATTTTGTCAATGGTTTTTTAATTTTGGTTAATTAATTAGGGTTGTTGACTAATCTGGGTCAATGGATTAAGGGATTTGGATGTCGCGGGATCCTATATATTATATTGTATTGCAAACAATGAAGATATGATGAATAGAATATTAAATGTGCGGCTGTAAACAAGTTGTTGGTTTTTCCAATTTGGGTTTCCAGGGTAAACTCTTTGTTCAATGTGTGTGTGTGTGGCATTGCATATTTTCTATTTTTATTAAGAATATGTTTGCATTAAATATTTGTATAAGGTTAAAATCTACATTTGGTATCAGAGCAATTATTGGCTTCAAAGGATGCCTTTGTGGTTAGGGGTTTGTCCTGGGTTTGTGATAAGCCTTGTTACAGTGGGATATTTGCAGTATTGATTCTTGCAGTGACAAGAAATGGTGAGCAGTTCGAAACTAGAGATCAAGAAATTTAATGGGAAAATTTTTGATCTATTGAAGCTCAAGATGGAAGATCTTTTGGTGGACAAAGATCAATGGATCATTGTGGATTCGGGTACTACACCTATAGGAATGTCAATAGAGTACTGGGAAAATGTTGGATCATAAGGTGAAGATGATAATTCAATTTTGTCTCTCAGATTCAATATTATTGAATGTGTTAAGTGAAGCTACAACCAAGGCATTATGGGATAAGCTAGGGTCTTTGTATTAGTCAAAGTATCTGGTAAATAAATTGTTCCTACGGAAAAAGTTGTACAACATGAGGATGAAAGATGGAGACTTAGTGACAGAGCATATGAACACCTTCAATACTATAGTAAGTTAGTTATTATCTGTTGATATTAATATTTCTAATGAAGATAAGTTTATCAATTTATTGTTCTCTTTACCAAACTCATGGGGTAGTTTGGTTGTGGCCATAGGTAGTAATACACCTACTTTAAGTTTCAACGATGTGGTTGCATCCTTGTTGTCGAAGGAGATGATATGAAAGAACATGGAAGGAGAGAGCACATATGCATTATGTGCAAGAAGACACTCCCAGGAAAGAAATAGATCTAGTTCCTCAAGTGGGAGATCTAAATCTCTCGAAAAATCTATAAATGTATGTTGGAGATGTGGAAAAGAATGGAACTATAAGAAGCAATGTAGATCCAAAAGTGTTGAGAGAGGGAAGGGATTTGATGATTCTCCTTATACAAAAAAAAAAACTCATCAGAAGAAGGAGGTGATGTGTACTTGGATTCTTTAAGCACGCATGCAGATCATGAGCTATGGATGGTTGACTCTGGTGCATCCTTTCATATGACTCCCCACAGGGAGTGGTTCTCTGAATATGAAAGGCAAGATGGAGGTGATGTTTTCCTAGGTGATGACTTGACAGCCAAAATCATAGGATGAGAAAAATTCAAGTTGAAGCTCATGGATAGAAGGATAAGAACACTCACTGGTGTTTTACACATCCCAGGATTGGCTAGAAATTTGATTTTTGCAATCAAAATTGACGATACAAGGGTAGAAAAATTGTTTGAGAAAGAAACATGTAGGATGGTTTGAGGAGAAATTGTGTTGTTGAAAGGATTTTGGTTTGGAAATATATATAAGCTGCAAGAAAACACTATTAGTGATGGGTGTAATAGTTTTGTTGTTCCTAATATTGGAGTTGAAGAAGAAAAAACTCCTACAGTCTTTGGAGAAAAGGCTATGTTGTGTCATCAAAGACTAGGAAATCTTGGAGAGAAGGGCCTTTGACTACTACACGGTAAAGTTATGGTTGAAGGTATGTCTAATTACTCTTTGGATTTTGATTTATGTGAACATTGTGTATATGGGAAGTAGAATTAAGTAAGATACCCCTCTGGTGCAATGAGGGCAGAGGAAATTTTACAGTTGGTGCACAATGATGTGTTTGGACCTATGTCGGTTCCATCACTAGGAAAATATATGTACTATTTCTCATTTATATATGACTTCTCAAGGATTACATGGATATATTTCCTCAGCAATAAATCTGAAGTCTTTGACAGGCTTAAACAGTTTAAGGAGCTTGTGGAGAATCAAACAAGGAAAATAATTAAGGTGTTGAGGATGGATAATGGTGGAGAGTTCTGCAAAAATGAATTCAAATAATTGTGTAAGAAGTGTGGTATATCTAGTTAGAGGAATACTCCACATACACCTCATCAGAATGGATTTGCAAAAAGGATGAGTAGGATGTTGATGGAAAAAGAAAGGTGCATGCTCTATGGTATCAGGTTAGGATAGGAATTATGGGCAAAGGCAATGGGTACTTCATGTTACTTGTTCAATCAATCACCCTCATAAACATTGGATGACAAGAATTCACATGATGTATGGACTGGTAAGAAACCCTCTCTCACACATCTCAGGGTATTTGGTTGTGAAGCTTATATTCACGTTCCAAAGAAAAACAAGAGTAAGCTAGATAAAAAAGAATGAAAAGTGTATCTTTATAGGGTATAAAGATGGTTTGAAAAGTTATAATCTTTGGAACACATAACCTAAAAAGGTATTGTATAGTTGAGATGTGGTATTTAGAGAAATCAAAGATGTTGTCAAACAAGAATTCCTACCAAAGGAGGAAGAACCAGAGAAAATAGAGTTTGAATTGAAGGGAAATGAATCAAACTCTACAAAAGAACATGAATTAGAATAAGAAGACCCTCATACTCCAGTATTAATGAGAACGGTTTCGGAAAGAAGGAAACCAGCAAGGTATACTTCACCTAATTTTCGTTCAAATTTTTCTTTGTCTATTGTTTAGGATGATCCTATAACTGTTAGGGAGGAAGTGGATTTAGAGGATGGAAAACTATGGAAAAAATCCATAATTGAAGAAATGCCAGCCTTGGACAAGAATGAGGCTTGGGATCTGGTGGAGTTATTGATTGGAAGAAATATCATTGGCAGAAAATGGGTGTTTAAGAAGAAGTTGAATGTCGAAGGAAAAGTGGAGAAATGTAAAGCTCGGTTAATAGAAAAATGTTATTCCTTGGTAGAAGGAATTGACTTTGGTGAAATTTTTTCTCCTTTTCCAAGTTAACTTCTATTATAATTATTTTATGTGTTGTTTTTGTATTTGATTTTGAAGTAGAACAGATGGATGCGAAGACAACATTCCTACATGAGGATCTAGAAGAAAAAATCTACATGAAGCAACCAGAAGGCTTTGTTTTCAAGGGAAAGAAAGAGTTGGTATGCAAGTTGAAAAAGGCCTTGTATGGGTTAAAGCAATCACAAAGGATGTGGTATCAAAAATTTGATACTTATATGTTGGGACTTGGCTTCAAAAGGAGAAAAGCGTATCACTATGTGTATTTCAAATTAATCAGTCATAATTTTATTTATTTGGTCTTGTATGTGATGATATGTTGCTAATAGGAAATGACAAGGAGATTATCCAGGATGTGAAAACTTAGTTGTCCTCTAAGTTTTACATGAAGGATATTGGTGCTGCAAATTTCATTTTGGGCATGGAAATTAAAAGAGATCGAGAAAACGAGAAACTCAAGTTAAATGAGAGGAAATGTGTCAAGACAATATTGCATAGGTTTAATATGCAAGAATGTAAATCGTTCAAGGTTCATATTCCTCTAGGTGTAAAGATATTTGCATATCAATGTTCCAAGACATATGCTAATGTGGTTGGGATTTTAATGTATGTAATGGTATGTACCAAACCAGACATCGCACATGCAATAGGAGTTTGGAGCAAGTATATGTCAAAACCAGGGAAGGAGCATTGGACAATAGTAAAGAGGGTTTCCAAGTATTTGTGTGGCACTACTAATTATGGATTGTGCTACCAAGAAAGACCAAGATTGGACAGAGTGTTGGACATACATGGGTTTGTTGATGCAAACTAGGTCGGAGATCTAGATCACAGAATATATACAAGTGGGTATGTGTTTAACCTATTTGGAGGAGCAATCAATTGGATTAGCAAAAGAAAATATGTAGTGGCACTCTCAACTACAAAAGTTGAATACATGGCAACCACTCATGCAAGCAAGGAAGAAATATGGTTACATAGATTGTGTTCAGGTATTGGATTGGTACAGCAAGTTATAAGGATAGATTTTGATAGTCAGAGTGCAATATTAATGGAAAATAACTCATCTTATCATTCAAAAAAAAATCATATTGATTATCAATATCGCTTTTCGAGAGACATGGTTGAAGAAAAGAAGGTGTTGCTAATGAAGGTGGACACTTTGAAGACTGTTGCAAATTCATTAACAAAATTTGTGAGCACTGAGAATTTCTCTTGGTGTAGAGGATGTATGGGAATTGCTACCCTGGATTGTTAACTATGTAACCATGTAACCCCTTGTATGTAAAGAAAATGACAAGTGGGAAAATTTTGGGTATGTGTTATACTCTTTGCATGACTAGATCTAGTGTCTTCATTTCATCGGGTGTTAAAATATGTGATGTGCTCGTTTAACCATAGATAATATCACAATATTGTCACCCAACCATAGGCATGCAGACACCCCTGAGCACTGTAAAATTTAAAAGATAGAGTGATTCTGGAAGTAGCACTAAACCTAACAGATAACCAAGAGAGAGCACACCTTTCTCCAAAGATAGCACACCAAGCAGAAAATCCCAAACCACAGACCAAAAACTAGTTCCCAACTGTAGTTGTTGCAATTGCACTCCTCCTATAGACTTGCGCACCACTTATCTTGAGTGAGAGCGTGTGTCATGTTATCACAAAATCTGTACTTGCCCAAATCCCAAGGCAAGTGAAGAAATATTTGTGTAACAAGGGGGTAACCTATCACTATCACCTTAATAGGAAACCCCTTTATGTTTTGGAGTATGTTAAGATTACCCCAAGGGAGACATCCCTAGTGACCTAAAGGGATGATGAACTAAGACAAAAATGCAAGAATACCCCCCTCTCATTGGCACTCAAGTGTATGTCTTTAAGAGATGAAGAAAAAGTAATGGATGAAGTGTACCTTCCCAGAACAAGACAACAAACAAAAAATATGACAGTTTTCAAGTACAAAATGATGTTAGTGCTTCAATAAGACAATGAACCTTTTAAATATAAGTTGGCTGATATAAAATTGAAGCAATATGAAAGTTTACAACAACAATAAGTATTTTTAAAACAATTGCAAGAAATATTCCTCAAAATTTCTTGAAAAGACAAAGAAAAACTATCTTTTAATAGGAAAACTGATAATCAATTGTCATATGCAATTTCTGAAGTGTCTAGCTATCATTAAAGGTATGTTTTGCAGAAAATTTTCTGCAGTTAGATGGTTGTAGCAATATTTTATAACAACAGTAAATATGTTAGTGATCTAGGCTAAACTAGGGTTATAGATAGTTAGTAGAAGCTTAGGATAAAAGTGTTTGAGTTTTTTTATCAATCCTTCAACAAGAGAGAGGCTAAAACTCATGCCTTCTAGGGTTTATGGAGTCAAGTGGACAGCTTCTTCTAAGGCTGCAAATCAATTTTGATAAAACACAAAAGTCTAAGAGGGTGAATGCATAGGAGAAGTAGTAACTTAAGTTCCCCTATGCATTTAACTCAAGAAACAAGATACTAGGCCCTAGCACCTTCCTCTCCTCAGGATTCTTATGGGATAAAAACTTAGGCAAAGATGACTAGGTCAAAACCTTATAGTGCTAGCAAATTAGGGCTCTAGGGTTTCACTAGTCACTAGATCAATTCAATGAAAAGCTTGGCAAACAGAAAGTATGAAAGTAGCAATTTAAGTTCCTCACTTCAAGTATTAAGTATAACATGCATTTTCATAATCTTGTATGAGCAAATAAAACCATACGTAAACCATTCAAATGATGACAAAAAATGCATATTTTGCCTACTTGCACCAAGAATAATCATGAAAATACCATGCAAGATCACCATAAAAGCTTCCAAGATTGATCCAACATGAAAATATCATCCTTATACAAGAGTGTGCCTCACAATTTCAGTCAATATCCCTTACTAGGGCGCAAATTTTAGACCTCTCCTCTTGTGTGAGGATTTGTTGTGTGTAAAATGAAAATACTTTATGTTTATTTATACAAAACAAGTGACCTTTAATTAATTTTAGATCAAAATAAGGCCGACCTGACCAATTTACAAATAAATTCAAATTTGACATAAATAAAATTAATTAACATCTAAAGACATCTTTGAGGGTGACGTCATGCCCTTCTAGGGTGACGTTGATTCCCTAAGGTGGAACGTTGGGCCTGAAAGGTAGGGCGCTTGGCCTCCCAAATCCCTAGATGAAGCCCACACATGCCACTAGGCTCATAAATTGCTCCAAAACAGAAACCCTAGCTCTGGATGACATCTAGGGTCATGATGGTGATGTCATGGGCCTTCTAGGGCCAACGTCCATGTCGAGGAGCAAGATCCCCCTAGGTGCCAGGGTGCCTCCAAAGGAAACATTCTTCTTTCTTAATGGTGCAAATATTTGATGTCTTCTTGCCCCTAGCTGGGGTTACAACATCCATCTGTGGGATTTAAGTCCCCATGAAGGTCTGAGATAATCATTCCCTCATGTGTATCTATCCACCGGGAAAGGTCCTACAGAAACAATAGTTACGCCCTCCAGGGTTTCATAAGTCACATGGATCATAGCATGTAAATCACATCTAATAATTAAATTACAAAAACATGTGCATCAAACCCCCCTTAACCCACATAAATGCTCAAAGACGTTATGAAATTTGACAAGACAGTTTTGGAGAAGGTCTCAGGGTGTCCTATTGGGCTAACCCTCCTTAAGTTTGGGGTGTTTCCCAGGTGGGATCCAATCTAGGTCATGTAAGTGTATGATGTAGCATGGGGTAAGTGTTTGGGCATAGGTTGCAGTGATAACAGGGAAATGTAAGTCTTACCTGTGGGTGCCTTTGTAGACGGAAAGATGCACCTTGTCATAGATGTTATTATTTCCTAGCCCATTCATTTCCTTTTACTCTTATCTTCATTGCTTTTGATATTTTTCTTTTGTGCTTCAAGGGAATAGTTGAGGGACACTTTCCTGGCTTGATGTCAAGAGGTGACAGTGTTATCCACAAACATTTCATAGAGTCGAGAAGGTTGGCTCGTGATAAGACCCCCTTTCTCTTGGCTATGCCACCAAGAGCCACTACCCTGGTTTGGTAAAAAGATAGATGGTAGTGTCATACCGCTACATTCCCATGGTCTAGGTTGGCTCGTGATGAGACCTCCTATCCACCAACTAGTACCTTGAGTGTTTATTTATCTTTATGGGTTCCCTTTTCTTACTAAGAAGATTTTTACTGCTTTCTCGACAATCCCTGGATGAAGAATCTCAAAGGTTTCAATATTGTCTTTTAACTCTTTCTAGTTACTTTTACCCTCTGGGCCTTTAGCCCCTTCTTCCCACAAGGCAAGGTGCAACCCTTCCTAGTGTGGCCAATCCCAATGGCCAAACAAAGGTAAGGGGAGATGAGAGGAATAAAGATGGAAAGTGATAAGTATGGAGGGAACGGACGATGACCTTTCATAGACCCACCTAGTGGAAACCCATCCTAGAGGGAGATAAACTTACTAGGGCACCATGTCACCCTTCCAAGTATGAACAAGGAAAATATCATAATTTCCAAGAAAACGTCATGAAAAGAAGAAGAATTCAATGCAAAATATTCAAGTGCTTCAACAATCAAAGTGACACATACCATGATACTTGGACTCGTTACCTCATGGATCAAGACTTAATGCTACTTCAAGACCAATCCAGTGGGATGGATACTATTGTTGTTGATAAATGGCCTACATTGAAGAAAAGAGGGGCCCTCCATGGCCATCCTCAAGTCATTCGGCTCTCGGTACTCCATGTCTAGGACCCGTGGACCTTGATATGTGATATCCTTAGTTATCCCTAGGGTAGAGGATAAAATGTCCAAATGAACTCAGGCACCCTTTTTGGCCCTTGACCAAGTTTTGGGATATCCTTGATCAAGTTTGACCTATTTTGGAACTTCGACAACCTCTCAAAGGAGGAGCGCAATATGAAGCAGATATCACAGGATATCAACCCCTCTTTTGTTCCTTTTTGGGTTTTGGGATTATGTAAAGGGTATGGGATGTCGACCCATGGGTTTACCCATGTTTAGGCCTATTGCTATAATGTATAAATAGAAGGCTAGGCCATGTAAGAAAGTAGAAGTGAATCTAGGTGATGTTGTGCTAAGTGCAAGCAAGGTTTGTAGATACGTGATATCCTTAGTTATCCCTAGGGTAGGGGATACAATGTCCAAATGAACTCAAGCACCCATGTTGGCCATTGACCAAGTTTTGGGATATCCTTGATCAAGTTTGACCTATTTTGGAACTACGACAGCCTCTCGAAGGAGGAGCGCAAGATGAAGTAGATATCACAAGATCTCGGCCTCTTTTTGGGTCTTTTTTAGGTTTTGGGATTATGTAAATGGTATGGGATGTTGGCCCATGGGTTTACCCATGTTTAGGCCTATTGTTGTAATGTATAAATAGAAGGCTAGGCCATGTAAGAAAGTAGAAGTGCATATAGGTAATGTTGTGCTAAGTGCAAGTAAGGTTTCTAGATGCTTTGTGCATACTGTGAGAGCCTTGCAGAGCTAAGTGCAAGTGGTTGTAACAGATTGTGAAAGGCTTTGTGTTGTAACGCAAGGAAGAAGGATCTAGCGAGCTGCACAAATCTTTTGTCCTATGCGGAGTAGGGTTTTGAGGCTTTGTGCTTGTAACATATTGAAGAAGCTAATAAAGAAGAAGATTTCGTGGGCGTAGCCCCAGGGTGGGGGTGAACCACGTAAACATTGTGTTGCTCTTCTTTGCGCAATGTGTTGGTGTATTTATGTGTTATTTTCTAAGTGCTTGATATATATAGATAGACAGATATGTTTATTCTCTATGCTTATGATGAATCTGGATGCTAGATATGACATAGGTGAATGTGCTTAGTGCTTGAATCTGCTAGATCTGATGCATTTATTTATGCTAAGTGATTAAATACATTAGATCAGGGTGAATGTTGTGATGCTCTGTTATATCTGCGAAGTAGATATTGGTTAAATATTGATGAAATAACAGTGCTAAGTGTCGTATTAAGTATTACAATCACAGATCTGTGTCCCAGCTAAGGTTGCAGACACTGGAGTCCTGCAACCACCCCCGCTTCTACCTCAAGTGAGACTTCATCTGCTTCGCAGGTATTGCTGAAAGGGTCAGTAGTTAGGGCTTTGTTGGTTCTTTGTTGTAGTGTTGAACCCTGGGTCTGCCCTTGTGCCAACAAATGGTTTTGTTGCCAGGACCCGAAACTATGATTGTTGGGAACTGAGAAAAAATAAGCTTTGGGCAAAGATTCGACTTGAAACCATGAAATATTCAAGCATAGATCTGTTGCCCTAGTGCACATCATTCTACTGGACTTGTGAAGCTTTGTGCCAAGAAAAGAGGTCAGATCTACAGAAAAAGAGGTAAGATCTGCAAGCTCCGTGCTCTGATAAAGGTAAGAATAGTGAAAAGTTTTATATATGAAAGCTTTGTTCTTTCTAGAAGTAACATAAGTGAAAAAAAAAAATTCAATAGTATGGATCTAGGTATGTTTGATAAATTCCATCCTAGCCTAAAAACTAGGGTGATCCGGATTATTTTTGGCATGAAATGAGAGCGCAGGTATAATAAAGAAATGCACAGAGATATTGAAAATATTCAATAATATAACAAAAATGTATCAGAGATGCAACCATAAACATAGGTATACAGTAATACACGATTTCTATTAATCAGATAAATGTACAGAAACTGTAAAAATACAGAGTGAAAGACTCGCTAGAATGGTGGCAGCTTATCTCTGAGAAGAGATGTGACGGCTACTCGCATTCGCAAGAAGATGATTACAATGAGGCTCTGAAGGCCCTTTTACAATAAACGGGAATGCCAAAAGTCCTAAACATCCAAAAACCTAACCCTAGGAGATGAAGTGCCAAAAATCATGTGGGCCCCGTTTGGGTAAGTGAGTACATCAACTTCATGGGGTCGTAACTTTTGCATACGATCTCCATTTTAGGCGTGTGATAGCTCGTTGGAAAGGTATTGTTGAGGAGATTCATTTTGGGGGCTCAATCATGCCTTTAGCTATCTTTGAGAACCCAGATATCGAAAAACCTTCATTTGGGCCCTCAAAATGGCCCTGGAAGTTAAAACCTGCTAAAAATAGTAAATTGCCAAAATTGCCAGAAAGTCATTTTGAGCCATTTGGAAAAGGTGGGTGGCCACCGATATCCACCTGGATCAATCGTCCCACATTAGGAAGAAATGGTCTCCATTGCGTTGAGTTCCCGGGGGAGAGGGAAAAGCATTTGTTGAATCTGCATCTTGGTGAGCTGCTTGTCCTGCTGGAGACGTCGCACTGCTCAGTTTGTGGAAGTCTATCATGAACCCGTTGAGGTTGAGGTTGTTCAACAAGTTGGGCTACATGAGAGGATGTTGTGCATAAGGCTTTGCATTTTTCTGCAGCCTTGTCGACCTGCTTCTGTAGGATAGAAGGTGCTTGGGGTGAGGCTGTAGTGGTTGTAGTGTCCTTCTATTCTCCTTTTGAACAGATTGTGAAGAAGCTAAATTTTGCAGTATGAGATACTACTTTGTGACACATTTTAGGTGGAACAGTAGTGGGAACTACCTCTGGTATTCTGTAGAGATGACCCCCCAAAGTGACAATAACACTACAAGGTCGAGACTCATAAATAGCATGGCGCTTCCACATATATGGCTGGCCCAAGAGAACATCACAGACATCCAGTGGGGAAACATCACATAATACCTCATCCTTGAAGGGTTGGATGCCATATGACAATCGACACTGTTGGCTGACACGAAGATCTCATCCTTGGTGAAGCCACCCGATGTTGTATGGCTGTGGGTGTGGTGTTGTTGACAATCCCAACTATTTGACAACCTCTGCTGAGATGAGGTTCTTTTGGCTTCTGCTATAAACAATAAAATGCAGCGAGGTCCCCTTCACCCACATCTGTGAATCAAAAAGGTGCTCCCCCTCTTCAGGATCTATTGGTTCTTCTGGTTGAATTGCTGCGGTCGCGACAATAGCAGTGGGGTCTACGTCAATGATCTGTCTTTTACCATTATTTTCAGAATCAGATTATGAATCAAGGTTTGGTTCCTTGTCTTTGATCTCAGCCACCAATGACTGTTTTGAGTGACATTCATCAGTGTTGTGGCAAGGGATTTTGTGGAACTCGAACCATTTTTTGGTGTCCTTCTTTGTCTTCCCGTGACCCTTCTTTTCCTGTGTCTTGGACTGGTTTTCGGGAGACTGTTTCTTCGGGCCATCTTTGTCATACTTTGGTTGTTGCGGATTTGCAGACCCGAATTCCCATTTGTTCTGGTGCTTAAATTTCTACTCAATTTTAACATCATATCGATAAGCAGCACCGAGTGATGAGATGTCCAGAAAATCCATTTCAGTTTGGATGTATCTATATAGAGCCCCACAGTATTTCAAAACCAAATGTCGCTCGGAGTCTTTGATACCCAGCTTGGTGCGCAAGGTATGGAAGGTATTGGTGAACTCTGAAACTGCTTGTCCCCTCTCTTGCCGCAGTGTGGTCCATCTCATGTACTGGTGCTCATAATTGCCAACAGGGTAATACTGTTCTTTTACCGCATCCACAAAAAAATCCCAAGTGGGATCGGCCCCCTATATTCCAGACTCCTCTGTGGAACTTTGCTCCCAGTAAGTTTCCCACCAATGTTTGACATGAGGGAGAGCTTTAAGGAGTGCAAAGGTGATCTTTTCTTTGTCGGAAAAATTGTGAACAGAGAAATAACCTTCCAGCAGAGT
>ML804943.1:65334-87041 GCA_009831015.1 Picea engelmannii | reverse complement strand
ATTCAAAAGAAGATGATTACAATGAGGCTCTGAAGGCCCTTTTACAATAAACAGGAATTCCCAAAGTCCTAAACATCCAAAAACATAACCCTAGGAGATGAAGCGCCAAAAGTCATGTGGGCCCCGTTTGGGTAAGTGAGTACATCAACTTCCCGGGGTCATAACTTTTGCATACGATCTCCGTTTTAGGCGTGTGATAGCTCGTTGGAAAGGTATCATCAAGGAGGTTCATTTTGGGGGCTCAAGCATGCCTTTGGCTATCATTGAGAACCTCGATCTCTAAAAACCTTCATTTGGGCCCTCAAAATGGCCCCGGAAGTTAAAACCTGCTAAAAATAGTAAATTGCCAAAATTGCCAGAAATTCGTTTTGAGCCATTTGGAAAAGGTGGGTGGCCACCAATATCCACCTGGATCAATCCTCCCTCCTTAGGAAGAAATGTTCTCCATTGCGTTGAGTTCCTGGGGGAGAGGGAAAAGCATTTGTTGAATCTGCATCTTGGTGAGCTGCTTGTCCTGTTGGAGACGCCGCACTGCTTAGTTTGTGGAATCTATCATGAACCCGTTGAGGTTGAGATTGTTCAACAAGTCGGGCTACATGAGAGGATGTTGTGCAGAAGGAATCTTTGCATTTTTCTGCAACCTTGTCGACCTGCTTCTATAGGATAGAAGGTGCTTGGGGCGAGGCTGTAGTGGTTGCAGTGTCCTTCTGTTCTCCTTTTGAACAGATTGTGAAGAAGCGAAATTTTGCAGTATGAGATACTACTTTGCGACACTTTTTAGGTGGAACAGTAGTGGGAACTACCTCTGATATTCTGTAGAGATGACCCCCCAAAGTGAAAATAACACTACGAGGTCGAGGCTCATAAATAGCATGGTACTTCCACATATATGGCTGGCCCAAGAGAACATCACAGACAACCAGTGGGGAAACATCACATAATACCTCATCCTTGAAGGGTTGGATGCCATATGACAATCGACACTATTGGCTGACACAAAGATCTCGTCCTTGGCGAAGCCACCCGATGTTGTATGGCTGTGGGTGTGGTGTTGTTGACAATCCTGACTGTTTGAAAACCTCTGCTGAGATGAGGTTCTTTTGGCTTCCGCTATCAACAATAAAATGCAGCGGGGTCCCCTTCACCCACATATTTGAATGAAAAAGGCGCTCCCCCTCTTTAGGATCTGTTGGTTCTTCTGGTTGAATTGTTGCGGTCGTGACAATAGCAGTGGGCTCTGCGTCAATGATCTGTCTTTTACCATTATTTTCAGAATCAGATTCCGAATCAAGGTTTGGCTCCTTGTCTTTGATCTCAGCCACCAATGACTGTTTTGAGCGACATTCATCGGTGTTGTGCCAAGGGATTTTGTGGAACCATTTTCCGGTGTCCTTCTTCATCTTCCTGTCACTCTTCTTTTCCTGTGTCTTGTACTGGTTTTCGGGAGAGTGTTTGTTCGGGCCGTCTTTGTCATACTTTGGTTGTTGTGGATTTACAGACCCGAATTTCCGTTTGTTCTGGTGCTTAAATTTCTTCTCAATTTTAACAGCATATCGATAAGCAGCACCGAGTGATGAGATGTCCAGAAAATTCATTTCATTTTGGATGTATCTGTGTAGATCCCCACGGTATTTTAGAACCAAATTTCACTCAGAGTCTTTGATACCCAGCTTCGTGCGCAAGGTATGGAAGGTATTGGTGAACTCTGAAACTGCTTGGCCCCTCTCTTGCCGCAGTGTGGTCCATCTCATGTACTGGTCCTCATAGTTTCCAACAGGGTAATATTGTTCTTTTACCGCATCCACAAAACAATCCCAAGTGGGATCGACCCCATATATTCCAGACTCCTCTGTGGAACTTTTCTCCCAGTAAGTTTCCCACCAATGTTTGACATGAGGGAGAGATTTAAAGAGTGTAAAGGTGATCTTTTCTTTGTTGGAAAAATTGTGAACAGAGAAATAACCTTCCAGCAGAGTTAACCATTTTTCTAGGGCTTCTGCATCTATCTGTCCTTCAAATACAGGAATATCAAAATTAACTTGTACCTTGAAAGGAAAGGTGCCTCCAAAGTGGTCGCTTGACGAATATGCACCTGATGCTATCGGTAGGCATTGAAGGATGTGGGCAAAATTCTCCATCATTTCGTCCCTCTATCGCGTGAGAGCTTGCTCAAGCAACAGATTGATAGGATCGTCTACTCCGTTGTTTTTCTTTTCTTCCACCATTGAGGGTTTCTTGGGTGTGCGAGAGAGATTGTCTTCAAGAGAGACAAGCTCGATACCCAACTTTCTATACTCGGACCTCGTCGAGGACATGCACTGAAAAAATGATCAAGAGCAGCCTGCTCTGATACCAGTGATCCGGATTATTTTTGGCATGAAATGAGAGCGGAGATATAATAAAGAAATGCACAGATATATTGTAGATATTCAATAATATAACATAAATGTATCAGAGATGCAACCATAAATAGAGGTATACAGTAATACACAATTTCTATTAATCAGAGAAATGTACAGAGACTGTAAAAATACAGAGTGAAAGACTCGCTAGAATGGTGGCAGCTTATCTCTGAGAAGAGATGTGACAGCTACTCTCATTCGCAAGAAGATGATTACAATGAGGCTCTGAAGGCCCTTTTACAATAAACAGGAATGAAAAAAGTACTAAACATCTAAAAACCTAACCCTAGGAGATGAAGTGCCAAAAGTCATGTGGGCCCCGTTTGGGTATGTGAGTACATCAACTTCCTGGGGTCGTAACTTTTGCATACGATCTCTGTTTTAGGCGTGTGATAGCTCGTTGGAAAGGTATCCTTGAGGAGATTCATTTTGGGGGCTCAATAATTCCTTCAACTATCATTGAGAACCTTGATCTCGAAAAACCTTCATTTGGGTCCTCAAAATGGCCCCGGAAGTTAAAACCTGCTAAAAATAGTAAATTGCCAAAATTACCAGAAAGCCGTTTTGAGCCATTTGGAAAAGGTGGGTGGCCACCGATATCCACCTGGATCATAGGGACTTAACAGATGAAAGAAGATTTGATATGAGTATATCTAATAATACTAGTGAAAGATATGTTATACCTATGCATAGAAAGAAAGTTTGGACTAACAAGTGGATGTAGGATCCTAGAAAGAAATGTTTGCATGTTAGCTACTATGACCCTATTGCGTAGTACATGAGAAGTTGGGAATAATTTAAAAGAAAGAGGGGATTAACCATTTATTATAGTTGCAGAAAACCGGGACATCTTGCTAAGGAATGCCCTGGGAAAAGACCTAGTTGTATTTGTTGCAAATCTATAGACAATGAAGTATTGGATTGCCCTAGAATGATTTCTAATCTTGAAGAAATGAACATGAGACAAGAAAACCCTAAGGAAGATCCAGAAACTGAGATTATGACAGAACCCCAGAAAGAATCAGAAAAAGTATTGCTACATATGAAAGAAACCCTGAATGACCACCGACATATCAATTTATCAGAGATATTCAAAGAAAAAGAATGCCTTGAAGAAAGAATAGGAGACTTCGACATTGACTGTGTTCTAGATGAGGAAACATAGGTGAATATCATGACAGAGAGAACTTGGGAAGCTATAGGAAGGCCTGCTATGATTCCTTCATTGGGAGGAATAGGATTATTCCGAGGAAAGATGATAAACCTATGTGGAAAGCTCAACCAGATATCTATGAATGCCAATGGAACTTCAACAGAAGAATATTTTGAGATATTAAATTTATTGAGAACAACACCCCATTTACCATGCTACTAGGAAAACCTTGGATTGAAAGAGATCATGCCAGAAGGTGAGAAGAAGAAGAAGTTTTAGAGCAGAAGAAGCAAGAGTTAAAAGAATTCATGACTAGAAGGATCGCACACTTGATTGAAGAACAAAAGAACAAATTGAAGCTATTTAAAACTAGAGACCCAGATGTTGAAGTTGCAAGAACACTATAAGACCCATAGAAGATTGAAGTACCTATTCCAGATAAAGAAGAAGGATCACCCTTGAATCTTAGGAAAGAATCTCATCAGCGCGAAGTAAGTATGCCAAAAGAAGATAAGAATCAGAATGGAAAAATTCATACCGAGACAAATCTCACTGGGAAGAATGCTAGAAAGTTAAGTAAGAAGAGAGCTAAGATCGAAAAGTTGTAGAAGGTTCCAAAGGGAACCTCGCAGAAGGAAAATTTACAAAATTGGAGCTTCGTCGGGACATCAGAAAAGAAACACATGACACTTCGCCATGGAGAAGAAATATAGCCATTGGGACCAATATAATTGTTCGGTCGACCCACCTAATGGGAAGAAAGTCATTTATGGTTCACCACCAGACCATTGGACCACGCCATAACGAACAAAACAGAGTTAATGAAGGCTTCATACCCGTTGCCAAGTTACCTATTTATCCCACCGTGCCATGCACCAAGAAATTTTTTTCTAACCGAGAGTTTGAGGCAGCAGACTAAGTGGATTTTTCACAGTGATCATCGCACTCTTGTCATCTATTTCATTACAGTGTCTAAGTTAATCTTGAACCCGATATCATTAAACCCAAGCATGTATGTCCGAGGAGCTCAACGCAGTTGAAGAATCTGTGACAGAAATACTCCTCAACCTGATGATTGAAAGAGTCATGTCGGAGAGAGAATTATCTGTAGGGGTCCAAGATTCATCCACAAGAACAGTGCAAGTGTCTTCATCGAGTGCTCATGGAGCCGGACCATCCTGGCCACCAGATGAAAAGAGAACCAAATATAGGGATGACTTAGCAAATGCTAAATTGATACTGACCATATTACCCGCCTATATTCCACCTCTGAATGGAACAGTAAATCAAGACAGTGTGCCTAGAGATTTCGAATACACCTTGGTTACGGTGTACCTCCCGAAGGGGATACGTGTAGTTCGAACAAACCAGGACAAGATTGCATCGTTGAAGTTTAGCGACTTCAACCTCGGAGATTGAAAGGTCTATAACATGCTCACCCCATACAAATACCTGACCAAGACGAAAGGCAAGAATTCTAAGATAATCCCCCAGTCATGGACGATGAACCTCGTGCAGTCCACCCTGCTCTGTGTCATGAAGATTCCACACTTTGGTAGACACTAGGAAGTCAATGCATGTGTCAAGTTGTTTCTTTCTTGTTACCATGGCGGATATTTGTGGCTAAACCGTCATATCATAGTTGATCCGACGCTGATCAATTGGATCACAGGGTTGAGTATGCAAGGACCTGATCCACAGGAGTTTTACCCAGGAAAATCCATCGATCGCCTTCTAGCACAAAGGATCAAGGACACCTACGACGATGTCAAGAAGGGGACACAAGGCTACAAGGTATCTTCTATCCAGAGTGGTGGAGTATTCCTCTCCTATCAACTAATTGTAGGGAAGTTAGTAAGAAAGAACCGACCTACCCAAGTCACTGGCTTTGTAGGTGACCTCGCAGGGAAGTGCACGGAAGGCCTACAGATGAACTGGGCAAAGTACCTGGTGAACCAATTGGAAATTGATTGCATAGAAGCGCAAGATGAAGGTTACAAATTCCACTTTAGTTGGCTTTTGATCCTTATCCGATTCATCACCTGGGAGATGCCGGAAGGTGCAACCTTCCCCAACATCGAGCCATTTGAACCGTTGGTCGCGAAGTTCAATACACTGTGGTATTCAAGCGATATGAATAAATAGTGGCAGTCAAATGTTTTTTTTCATACCTACTACAATCAACTGAAGATAGCCATACAATATGAGCCTCACATGACTCTAAACACTCTACATCGGTTCAGGCCTTTGATGAAGTTCAACGTAGATTGACTTTTCATATATATTACATCTCGCACCAACGAACATAAGAAAGAAATTCAGTCCTACTACAAGCTGACAGAGGAGGACCTAGAGGAGATCACTAAGGACTGGTCGGCGGACCTCCTTATTCCAATAGACCCTGGGGAGATATCCGATATAGACAGCCTAGAAAATACACATAATACACCCGGACCCAGCAAAAAGAAGAAGACTGAAGAGGTCCAAGACCTAAGCAGTGCCTCAGAGAATACTTCTTCCATATCACCTGAGTAAGGAGGTGATGACAACGTAGAAGAGATGAAGGACAGAGAAGCTGAACAAAAGAAAGGCCAAGTAACACTGCTGAGAGATGAGACTGACCCCCTGAAGAAGAGGAAGGTTTCTCCCCAGAGACCCTCTTCGCGGAAGAAATCAAAAGCCACCATGACCAAGATGCAGACTATCCTCACCTCTAATGATTTTGATTTCATCATAGCAGCCATGAACGATGCTTCGTTGGAAATAACAGAGAAACAAGAAGCTAAGCAGGAGGAGATGTACAATAGAATTGAGGTCGAGCTTCGAGGGGTACAATAGTCCCTACAGTCTAGCCGTGCAGTCTCCATTGCACCCCTGCCATCAAGAGAACTTGAGTTGGGAGATGAGCCAGCCCAACTCCACAAATTAGTTGATACAATCGAAGCACACCTTCGACGAGCATAAGAAGAAATCGAACAAGCCACCCAGGCCTTGAAGCAAGTGCAAGGCATACTTGTAGAGAAACACAGTGATGCAGGATAGGAAAAGATTGTTCTCCAAGTGAAGTTCGATGAAGAGAAAGCACAAATGCAACAAGGAAAGGAACAGTTGCTCGCAGAGCAACTTGAAGTGAAGGAAGTAGTCAAAAGAGCACTTCACTCTATGACAGTATTAGAAATAAAGGCAGAGGACCAAGTTATGAAGCAAGTAGAACAACTCACATAGGCTATCTAGCAGCTACAACAATGCATAGCAGACTAAGAGCTCCACGCAGTGCTTGAGACTCCACAGAACATAAGGGATCAAAGAGAAGCAACTTCTTGCAGCGCAGTTGAGAGACTAAAGTCCCTTGCTATGGAATGCAAGCAACCAAGTGACCGTAGTGCCCTAACATATGAAAAACTTGTTGAAAATCCAGAATTAAAGACACTGGAATCGCAGCTCCAGGAAGCGAAGAAATAAGCAGAGACACTACAAGAACAGATGAAGCTCATGTCAGCTATGGAAAGAATGAAGTGATCTCAAGAGCAACGCACCACCCAATAGCAGATCCACGCTATACAGAGAAAATTTATGGAAGTAATTCAAAGGCTCCAACCTGTACAAGACAAGGCTTACCAATTGTTTACAGAAATAGAAGGCAGAGGAACAAAACTAGAACAGGTTGTCACTATAGCTGAACAACGCCTATAAGGACCTGTCAATGACGCAGTCATCCAAGAATTTTTTGAACAGGAGGTTATGGCACAACAACAAGTTTAAGCAACTAGAGCCAAGATCGAGGCATTCGAAGCAGAACTAGTTAGACCAAAGTGACTCGGGATGAGTCATAGGTGCGTTTTGGGGGCTTGTTGGCCCTTGACCAAGTTTTGGGAGGTCCTTGGTCAAGTTTGACCTATTTTGGAACTTTGAAATCCTGTCGAAGAAGGAGCACAAGACGAAGCAGATATCATTGGATCTCGACCCCTTTTTGGGTCCTTTTTGGGTTTTGGGATTATGTAAAGGGTATGGGATGTCATCCCATGGGTTTACCCATGTTTAGGCCTGTTGTTTTAATGTATAAATAGAAGGCTAGGCCATGTAAGAAAGTAGAAGTGCATCTAGGTGATCTTGTGCTAAGTGCAAGTAAGGTTTGTAGATGCTTTGTGCATACTGTGAGAGCCTTTCAGAGCTAAGTGCAAGTGGTTGTAACAGATTGTGGAAGGCTTTGTGATGTAATGCAAGGAAGAAGGATCTAGCGAGTTGCGCAGATCTTTTGTCCTATGCGGAGTAGGGTTTTGAGGCTCTGTGCTTGTAACCTATTGAACAAGCTAATAAAGAAGAAGAGTTGGTGGATATATCCCCAAGGTGGGGGTGAACCACGTACACATTGTGTTGATCTACTTTGTGTAATGTGTTGGTGTATTTATGTGTTATTTTCTAAGTGCTTGATGTAGATAGATAGATATATATGTTTATGCTTTGTGCTTATGATGAATCTGGATACTGGATCTAACATAGGTGAATGTTCTTAGTGCTTGAATCTGCTAGATCTGATCCATTTATTTATGCTAAGTTCCTAAATACATTACGTCAGGGTGAATGTTATGATGATATGTATTATCTACAAAGTAGATATTGGTTAAATATTAATGAATTGATAGTGTTAAGTGCCCTATTAAGTATTATAATCACATATATGTGTCCCAGCTAAGGTTGTAGACAATGGAGTCCTGCAACCACCCCTGCCTCTACCTCAGGTGAGACTTCATCTGCTTCACAGGTGTTTCCGAAAGGGCCGGTAGTTAGGGTTTTGTTGGTGCATTTTTGTAGCGTTGAACCCTGGGTCTGCCCCTGTGCCAACAACCCTCTATTTATAGTGTTCTTTGTCACATGTCTAGGTCGACTTCTCATTTTGGAGGGTAATACTTTAATATTAATTATTTTACTGAGTCGACGTGTCTTCTAGGGTTATTACACATATGTTTATGGTTTCTATAGATTTTGTAATATTCTAATCTAGTCAGAGGTTACACATGGAGGTTGATACCTCCCGCATCTACCATAATATCAACACTCCCTCCTAGTTAGGGATGTACTAATTGTAATGGTATCAAACACATCTATAGGTAGCATCATCATAGCCAAATAGAATATATCATGATCATGCAGATAATGTCATGAGCATCATCATCACTATCCATCTAGTTGGAAATCACCTCCAACCCTATTGGTTGGCACACCAACCTAGGAAACACCTTCAACATTACTAGTAGTCTCGATGGAAATCTAGTAGTAGTACACAGTTACTACAATTCCATCCAATAAATCACAACAATGTATATCCTTAGTAGTACAAAACTATTATCAAGTGGTACATAACCACTCCTAGTAGCGCACATCTACTATCTAGTGACATACAACCACTACCAATGGAGCACATCCACAATAGTAGTACATAGCTATTGTCTAGAGACACACAGTCTCCACTACAATAAACTAATAGATACACAATATATCACCATGCAGTACAATAGTCTCATGGCATCAAATCGTATCATCGTCTGCATCATCTCTTAAGGCGATACTCCATCTGAGTAGTCAAGAATGATGTTGAATAAGTCATGGGTTGGAACCAACACATTCAACAGAGTGTCTTACATAATTCACTCACTCAATAGAATGATATAGGGACCATTCTTCTAATCCGAACATACATCCTATAAAAATGATTATCCCAACAAATGTTGAAATCCCCACAATGACCTACAAGGACCATTCTTCTAATCTAGGCATACTTCCTAGAAGAATAGTTGTCTTCCTAGATTTTGAAAGCCATGTAATGGGATACAAGGACCATTCTTATAATATGGACATACGTCCTAGAAGAATAGTTGTCCTCCCAGATGTTGAAATCCATGCCATGGGCTACAAGGACCATTCTTCTAATCCAAATATACATCTTAGAAGAATAATTGTCCTGGACCATTTTCCCTCGAACCACTACTGTGAACGCGGGAGAAATTTATGTCTTGTACCGATCTCCCCACTTTGGTCACTACTGTGAACTCAGGGATACAGACCATTCTTCTAATTCGGACATACGTCGTATAAGAATAGTTTTCTTGGACCATTCTTCTAATCTAGACATACATCCTAGAAGAATAGTTGTCCATGGTACATCAACAATATGTCAACCTGGACCATTCTCCACGGGGATAATGTATGTCCACCAACAATCTTTCAACCTAGACCATCCTCCATAGGGAGAATTTTTGTCCACTAGTAATCTGTTAACCTGGACCATCCTCTATAGGGAGAATGTTTGTCCACCAGCAATCTATTATGCTTGGACCATCCTCCACCTGGAGAATTTATGTCCACCAGAACACTGACTATCCACAATGCCATATATTAGAACTCCCTCCAAACCAAGGAACTCATCTCCTCCCTTTCAACCAAGGGAGAAATCTGCACAAGTCCCATCTTGTCACTCAAGTATTCAAACTTTATCTTGGATAGAGGCTTTGTCAAAATATCAGTTGTCTTCTCATCAATGGATATGTAATGGAGAACCACTTCTCCCTTCTCGCCTTTAATACAGGTAAAATAGTACTTGATCTCAAAGTGCTTCGACCTATCATGGAACACGGGGTTCTCTGAAAGCTTCACACAATTCTGATTATCACAATATATCACAGTCGAACTCAACATCTGATCAAGATATTCCATAAACCAACTTATGGAGCCATATTGCTTCCGTACAAGAATCACAAACTGCAATATACTCTGCTTCTACATTGTTGAGTGCAACAAAATTTTGTTTCCTGCAATCCCATGATATCATAGCAAAGCCCAAACTGATACATATACCAGAAGTACTCTTTATGTCATCTGCACTCCCTGCCCAAACTGAATCAGTAAATCCATGCAGTTGTATGTCATTGTTTGAGACATATCTCAAACCATAATTTAGCGTCCTACGAAGATATCTCAAAATGTGATTTGTAGCTATCCAATGTTCATGTCTAGGTTCCACCTAGAACTGTCTCAACGTGTTCACAGGAAAGAAAATGTATGGTCAGGTATTAACCAAATACATCAATGGTCCAATCAATTTCCGATATAGGGACAATTCTACTAGATTATAATGAGAGTCTCTCATCTTCCTCATATCTATCACCATGGGAGTGGCCATGGATTTGCAATCCATCATCCCAAACTTCTGAAGGATCTTTACAACATACTTCCCTTTCCATAGGAATATTTCACCATGTTTCTACCATACTTCTAGTCCCAAATAATAATGCATGAGACCAATATCCTTCATATCGAATTCATAGGCTAGCTCCCTCTTACACTGAATAATGAGAGGCTCTGCACCTGTCAGAAACAAGTCATCAACACATAGTAGTAGGATCATAGGTGCATCATTCATAACCTTGTAATAAAGGTTTGGATCAGCATATCTCTTGGAAAATCCAAGTCTCGTCAAGTAACTGTCAATTCGTGCATACCAAGCTCTTGGAGCTTGCTTGAGTCCATAAAAGGCCTTCTTTAATCTGCATACATGGGTTTCTCTTGGGTGTACCTCAAAATATTCAGGTTTCTCTATGCATACTTCTTCCTCAATTACCCCATTGTGAAAAGTGGTATTTACATACATCTGATGTAAACTCCAACCCATGGATGTTGCAAGAGATATGATGGCTCTAATATATGTATATCTGGTAACTTGAGAAAACGTATCATCATAGTCTTCTCCCTCCTACTGGGATAACCCTCTAGCCACAAATCTTGCCTTGTATTTATTGATACTCCCATCTATTATATGTTTTATCTTGTAAACCAAATTTGAAGTGACTATAGAATTTCCTTCAGGTCTAGGCACAATTTCCCATATATTATTTTTCATTATGGATTGATATTCTTCCATCATAGCTTCCTTCCATTCTTTCTTGTCTATCAAGTTTTCCGCTTTAGTTTTGAATTCTTAGAATTTCCTAAATACTCCATATTTTGTCTTTAACAAATACATCCAGGTATTTCTTGAGAAGTTATCTATGAACGTCACATAGTAAAGAGAGCCTCCTAGAGACTTCACTAGCATAGGACCACATACATCTGAGTGTATTAGATCCAATATCTCCTTGGATCTATTCTCACTGCTTGGGAATGGCTTCTTAATATTCTTCCCAAGTGCACATCCTCTAAAAACATCTTTGTGTACTAATTGTAGTTCTAGTATGCCTAAAACCATATGTTTTAGAGATGGAAATGCTTGATAATGAAGGTGAGAATACCTTCTATGCCATAACTCACTAGGATAGATTTCATCATGTACAAGAGTTTGAGCATTCTAACCTAGGAGTTTATATAATCTTCCTTCATGAATCCCAATAACTCTAGAATATTCTATTTTTTAATCTTTATACCATACAATAACTTTTCCATTGACAAAGGCTATTCTATCTTCTTTGTCTTCCAAGCAAGAAATAGATACTAAATTATTTTTCAAACTAGTTGTTGGATTACTGAGAGGGGGGGTGAATCAGTAATAGCATAATTATAATCCTTTTTCTCCAAATAATCCAAGTGTTATATCAAAATATAATTATTGTCCAATAATGATCAATAAGAAATGAACAATCACACACATACACAGTACACCAGTGTTTTACGTGGAAACCCAAATCGAGAGAAAACCACAGAATTCTTTATCTTATATGTCTTGAAGAATTACATTCATTGGAAGCACCAACTTCCTTTGTTTTCCAGCTGCAACTGGAAGGAGGCTCCAACCCCCTAGTTTCTCAGGCTACAACCTGAGGGCAGCTCCAACTCCCCAATTCTCTGGCTACAACTAGAAGGAGGCTACAACCCCCTATGTTCTTCGGCTACAACCACTTGTCCTTGCCCTGTCCAACCACCCTGAAGTAGAAGTAGAAAGATGGAACCACTGTCACACTATCAATGTGATATATACCACTGTAAACATGTACCAATAAACCTAAACCATGCATCAACCGGTACCTCAACCTGTAATCAACCTTAGAAAACATCATCAAAAGAATTTATTCTTCCTTGAATTCTAGCCTTCTTCTCTTCACTTTCCTCAGAAATTCAGATTAAATATCCTTTGGTTACCTCAAAAACCTATAGGTATTCAATATGCTCAAGTGTGTCTTCAATGAGAGAGCCTTGCCTCTTATTTATACTCTCCAAGTAGCTTCCTTAAAAACATCTTTGAGTCATATTTACATCAAACAATCTTGGGTCTATTACCCAACCTTTGTGCTACGAGGCTTTCTTCAAGGGTTGACATCAATGACAACCAACTTTAATGAACAATCTCCCCCTTTGGCATTAATGGAAAAACTTTTATGCAATACTGAAATCATATCACTCATGCTCCCCCTGGAACCATGCCTCTATCCTCTGCATATTCATCTGATAAATCTCTCCCCCTTTGTCATCAATGGAAAAGGTATCTTTCCATCCGGATTTGCTCCCCCTTACTGAACTGTCCTCTTATGGTGCTTCCTCGTGTAAATATAAGACATATAAGATAAGCATTCAAAAATCATTCATTTTGGACTAGAAATAACTCCAAGTCTCTGGAGAAGATATTCAAAGGATTCCCATGGAAGTGGTTTTGTGAAGATGTCTGCCACTTGTTATTTTGTGCCCACATACTCAACTCTGATGTTCTTTTCTGCAACCTGCTCCCGTATAAAGTGATACTTTATTAGAATGTGCTTCATCTTGGAGTGCATCACTGGGTACTTCGAGATATTGATGGTGCTTGTATTATCACAATAGATTGGAATGGGCTCATCATGCTCAACCTGTATATCTTTCATAGTTTGTTTCATCCAAATAACATCTGTACAACATGATGTTATTTCTTGCTTAGCCATGATACTAAACACTCACCCAAGTAGAACGATACTCCACTGGTGCTTCGTCGGTCATCAATACAACCTGCCCAATCTGCATCTGTGTAGGAAATAAGTGATAGATCCTTTCCTTTTGGATACCATAATCTAAACTCTTATGTTCCTTTGAGATATCTGAAAATCCTCTTCACTGCTAACACATGTGACTCCTTTGGTGCTACTTGAAATCATGCCACTTGTCCAACTGCATTCATTACATATGATCTGGATGTTGTCACATATAGTAGGTTGTTAATCATTGACCTGTATTGCCTCTGATCTGTAGACTTTGAATCATCATCTTAGCTCAACTTGCAACCGGTTTGCATGGGAGTGATAACTGGTTTGAAATCTTCCATTCCGAACCTCTTTAACATTTCTCTGATATACTTGGTTTGAGAAATAAAGATTCCTTTGTTTCTTTGACGTATCTGAAGTCCCAAAAAGAAGGATAGTTCTCCAAGTAACGACATTTCAAATTCATTCTGCATATCTTTTGCAAATTTATGGCTTAACATGTCATCATCACTACCAAAAATAATATTATCAACATAAACTTCAATTAATAAAATATTACCTTCACTTACCTTGATGTAGAGGTTTCTATCTGCACTTCCTTTTTTGAACCCTGCCTGTTGTAGATACTTATCCAATCTAGAGTACCATGCTCTAGGAGCCCATTTTAGACCATACAAGGCCTTCTTTAATTTACACACATAATCTGCATTCTCTGATAGCTGAAATCCTTCTGGTTGTTCAATGTAGACTTCTTCTTCAAGTTCCCCATTCAGATAAGATGATTTTACGTCCATCTGATATACTTTAACATTTTTGGAGCATGCATAGGCTAAAAGCAATCGGATTGCTTCCATTCTGGCAACTAAGGAAAATGTCTCTTCAAAGTTGATTCCTTCAATCTATGCATATCCTTTACATACCGATCTAGCTTTGTTCCTTGTAACTTTTCCATCTTCATTTAATTTATTCCTAAAAACCCATTTTGTGTCGATCACATTCTTATTCTTTGGTCTTGGAACCAGTTCCCAAGTGTCATTTTTCCCTATTTGATCCAATTCTTCATTCATGGCCTTATTCCAAAATTCATCCTTGTTGGCTTCTTCAAAACAATTTGGTTCAATTGTATATAAGAGTGTTAGGTGTGTTTGTTCTGGTGAATGGATTTTTCTTCTAGTCTCAACTCCTACATCTTTGTTTCCAATAATCTGATCTGAAGGATGATTCTTCTGTACTCGTTTGCTAGGTTTCTTTGGAGATACTTGTTGAACTTGCTCTTCGGTTTCTGTCAGATTCTCTTCATCTTTCTCTTATACTTCATCTTTTGCTTCTTCTTCCTTGAAAAGTTGTTCCATTGATTTATTTTCTTCTTCCTTTGATTCTGGTTTGCCTGTTTCATCAATTGTTACGTTGAAGCTTTCCACAACTTTGTTCAATCTTAGATTGTAACACTGGCATGCTTTCCTTGTACTTAAGTAACCAACAAGTACTCCTTTGTCCACACGAGAGTCAAACTTTCCCATTATTTTGGTTTATTGGCCTCTAGGAGATAGCATTGGAGCCAAAGAAAGTTGTTTTTATTATTATTCTATCTTTAATGATGGGGGTATTCCTATATATAAAATACTCATGTACCTAGGAGTTCAAAATCAACAACACCCCCACTATGGGAAATCCAAAAGCCTAAAACATTTTCTTTGGATTCATCCCCTTGGGCCTAAGCAAATTCTAGATGTTGTCAATACCTCTTGGCCTCCATTACATGGATGAAATCCTTATTAGGAGACCATATTCCTTGGAGTATAGAGTTTCATTTTTCTTAGATGGTTGTTCTAGTTTAATTGCTTTAATATTTGTAGATGAAATGTAACAAACTCGTTTTTTAATAAGAAAATCCTTCATGTACTTTCTCATGCTATGAAAATGCTAATTTGTGTCATTGTTTCCTTATGGATTATTATACAAATGCAAAAGATTCATATGAAAATGGAATATTTATTGCAAATACTAGAATTTCGAGTGGAACCCTTGCAATATGAGTAGGGATCCATCTAGTCCCTCTCATGCCCAACCAACACATTTTCAATATGGCAATAGCAGGGCCTATCACAAGGCCAGCAAACAAGTTTGTGACGGGAAAGGATGCAAACACCATTGGCCTCCTCCCTCAACACATAATGACAAATTCTTAACTCTGACACTAGCCATTTTTTAGGTTCTAAATCCCCTTGAGCCAACAAATGGTGGTTGGAAGAAACTTCTTGTTGACATTGATCCTTAAGTTATTGGTTGAGGTCTAGCCCCAAATGATCATGATGATCCCTTGCCAATGGTTGGTTGGGTCATTTAGTGTTTTTTCTTGGGCTTTATGCCCTATGATTTTTGTTACTTTTGACCTTAAGTTATTTTGGACTTATATATGGTTTCATTTGTGTGTATCAAAGTTGTTGGCATAAGCCAATGCACTTTTTGTGTTTTGTTTATGTTGTTTGACTAAACATAAAATATTTAGTGGGTATTAAACTTTATGTTGAGATATTTTATGTATATGCTCATGAATTTTGTTATAATGTTTTGTTTGTAAAAATCCCACTTTATGTAATAAGGGCCTAATGTTCTTACTAGCGACTTAACCACTAAGTTAGGGTTTATTAGGATTTTTCCTAGTTTATTATTATAAGTAGGGATTTCCCCCTCTCTTTTGTATCTCATATCATTTTACTCAATACAAACAACCAAATATTCTTGTTTATTCCAGACTTCCTCTATTATTTTGGATTTGTGAGTGCAATACCCCTTAAGTGTGCATGTTCCCCCATTGTTTCTTTCTTGTTCCTAGTATGTATTGTTCCTTTTCTATTTTTTTTTCAATAGTGGTTCCTTTTGGATACAAAATTACTACAAGTTGGTATTAAATCATTAATGAATCTTTCACCCTTGTATGTTTCTTTTTTCTTGCAAGAAGAAAAATAATTAAAAATAAAACAAACGAAAAAAATGTCAAAAGGAGAATTTCAATATGTGATTTGTGTAGAATTACAAGAAAGACTCGTTATTTTTGCAATGGAAATCAAGAAGATGATAGGTAAAATGTCCATGGAACATGGCCCATAATCCCCATTTGATCATCATGAGTTCTATGTGGAGGACAATGATCTAAACCATTTTCACAAGAAAGAAAATAGCCCTCCAAGACCAATGATACAAAACCACTAAATACCCATTTTAATCTTCAAATGAAGATCCCTCATTATGATTTTTTCAAAGAAGTGGATGTTCATACATGGCTAGGTAAGTTCAAGCTAAAAATCAAGGTGCAACACACGTATGGCAAAGAGGATAACTTGAATTTGACACTACATCATTTGGATGGTGCAGCTTGTAGTTGAGGGGCAAGATGAATTCCAAAAACCCTAAAGGGGATTTTAGGACTTCTGAAGTTCATCTCATTCATCTTTCTAGAACGACTTGATTGTTGACTAATTTATTTATAAGTTCCAAGTTCTCAAGTATAAGGCCAAAATACTTATAGATTAGGTGTGGGAAATCTACAATGAGGGATCCACATTGAGGTGAAATTGTTTGAATCAAACTATTTTGAAAAAACCATTATTATAGCTTGAACATTTCAAATTCATGTTGAGACTATTAAGAGAAAATACTTGGTTCTAGGAAAAGAGTTAAACAAATGATAGGAGAGCCAAAGAAGAGGGAAAGTTTGAGAAGCCATAAATCAAACCCCCTACTTATAAACATATCCAACACCCTAATCACCCCACATCAAGCCCTTGTCTCATATAATCTCAACCTTATTCTAAGGGTCATGTCTTTAGTACAAAAAAAACTTTTTTATGGTCAAAGATCTACACCAATTCACTCAAAATATGAAATTGTGGAGGATAATCTTCTTGAAGAAAAACTACAATGACTCCAACAACAACACTAATCCCCTCCACCATTAGAAACAAGAGAACCCTTGATCTCCCTTGCATTAATGATTGAGTTGGGTAGACTTGATACCTTTAATTTTTATTCCCACACTGCATGTGCAACACCTGGATAGGGAATCCCATACTATGGAGAAATATAGAATGCTAAAAAACCAAGAGGGAATTTGACTAATTATGCAAATAATGAATTCAGAGAGCTTATAATAATTGAGATGAGCCTTAATCCATTCATCTCGGACATTTTTTCCAAAAATCCATGTCCATTGAAGAATTTACTGAAGGTATGAATCTTCAATTGTAAGGCCAAACTCCCTATAGAGAAAATGTGGGACATTTATGTTTAATTTACAATAACAAATATGGACTAAGGTAAATATGTTTGAACCTAACACTTAGGAAAATCCATTATTATACTAGAATCATTTGAAGTCATGTTTACGCTATTAAGAGAAAATACTTGGCTCCTAGGAAATGTTGCACAGCTGAGAGGGGGGGTGAATTAGTTGTGCCCGTCTTAAACAATTATGTTTCTTTTAAATTCTTTACAAGGCACTCAATGATGATCACAATAATGCAGGGAAATAAGCAATGGCACATTCAGCATCAGTCACATATATGAGAAACACATAGACAAATATTTTCTCGAGGAAACCCATATAGGGTAAAAACCTCTTCTTCTTTATATGATAAGTATTATTTACATTCTTTACATTATCATACAAATGAGCACCAACTCATTGTGAGGCTACAACCTCTGTTCTGCAAGCTCCAACTTGCTGAGAGCACCAACTCTCTGTTTTTCTCTAGCACCCACTAGAAGGAAGCACCAACTCCCTAGATTCTCTAGCACCAACCAGAAGGAAGCACCAACTCCCTGGTTTCTCTAGCACCAACTAGAAGGAAGCACCAACTCCCTGGTTTCTCTAGCACCAACTAGAAGGAAGCACAACTCCTTGGTTTCTCTAGCACCAACTAGAAGGAAGCACCAACTCCCTGTGTTCAATCTCCCACTTGAACCTCTGAGGACACCAGTCCTCCCTTGCACCTCCCTACCACCCAGAAATATAAATCTTTGCTAATGAAACTTATCAAAGTGATACAAAATTTACCATTGGCTTACCAAACTTATCACTGTTCTGCTATACTGTGCTACTCTGTCTACAGCAGTGTCTTCTACACACTCCTCTACGCTTTATGTTCTTCTCACATTACGCACTGTGTGCCATCTCCATTTGATCCACCATTCTTCTTCTCTGCATTTCAGCTACTGTACTCTCCTCCTTTTGCTCTCTTGAATCCTTTATCACAACCGCAACACCATCTCTTCTCTGTACCATGTACTTATATCTTCTGTGCACCTTGTGCATGCAATGTGCGCAATTCCTCTGCATGCTCACACTGCGCTGATCTCCTCCATATATTGAGTACTCTGCCTAATCATCACAACTCTTCAGCTTCTCTGGTGGTTCCCACTACGCGTCCAGCATCACTGGGTGTTCAACTAAGATTCCTCAGCCTCTCTGGAAGTTGAGACTACTCGTCTTCTCTGGCACAGTCAAGCTTATCCTTTTTGTTTTAGTTACATACTTCAATGCTCATCCATCTGTCAATCCCCTCTAAGAATACTCTTCATTCACTAGAAGAAGCTTGGAGACTCTTCAGCTCCTCTAGCAATCACACAGAAGTCTCTTCAAATCTTCTAGCAGAAACCATCAATGGTTTCTAGCAGTTACACTGTGAAGAGAAACATTAGCCCTCCGATCATACTCAAATTCACCTGCACCGTTGGATTGGCTCCATGGGATCTTGCATTTATTTCTGCATTTCGGCATTTGGAAATTCGGCATTCGTGTGACCAAGTGTCTCGACACTCCCAGTTGTGATCCCCGAAACTCCGAAAAGGAGCTTGTCTGCACTAGCTCCTTCCCCCATCTTCCACCGATGTGACCACAAGCTACATCCATTTCACCTTTTCGTTATTTTCGCGAACTAATGACCTTCATCGACCCTGATCGATGGTCCATGATCTCTATGAGTTGATGGTCCAGATCTCATCGTGAATTCGCATCTCGCAATTCCTTAGATGGAGGTTCTCGTCACTCCAAGTCATGATAGGCAAAACTCCGAGATGGAGCTCAGATCAATGGTCCACATTCTTGCTGATCTGACAGTCCTGATATTTTTGAGATATCGCATCTCGTTGTTCCTTAGATGGAGGTTCTCATCACTCCAAGTCACGATAGCCGAGACTCCGTTATGGATTCTGATCAACGGTCCAGATCAAACCTTGATCTGACAGTTAAGATTGTTTTGCAATTTCGTATATCTCAAATTCGATAGGTTAGGGAACCTCGTTCCTTTGACTTTCTATTCAGTGACATGACGATCTTTCACCACGTGTCCTATGGAACCAACAGTCCAGATCTTGTTGTGATTTCGACACTTCACAGACCTTTTTTATGCATGATCAACGGTCCACAATTCTTGGTGATCTAACGGTCCAAATATTTTCGTGAATTCACATATCGCGAGTTTGAACCTCTTTCCTTTGAATTTCACGACCTGTGAAACTCCAAAATGGAGTCTTTGTGGTGCTCTGATCTTTCACCACGCGTCCTCTTGATCCAACGGTCCACGACTATCCTCAATGGACGACCATGATTCCTTCACAGTTTTGGAGAGTTGGATGACTCTCGGACTTATCTTCCTTGCAGCTTCACCATATCTAACGGCTATTGATCCTTCGTAGATACCCCAGATCCTACAGCCCAGATCTTCTCATGATTTCGCCACTTCGCGATGGTTCTCCCTGATCCAACGATGGTCGGATCTTATGCTCAGATCTGACGCCTCAGATATGTCCTCCTCTTCTTCGCGTTCTTCTTGTTTACAATCAAATCTAACAGTCCTCCTTCTTTCGAGAATTTAACTGGGATCCAATGATCACTGATGCTTCTTCTCCCAAGCTTAGTCACTGTGATCGACTCTGTGCTAATTACTCCTAAGCCTACTTTGTTCCTGTTTTTCATCGATGCTTACTCTGATCTTGTCATCAATGACCTGCCTAGAATCCTTTGCACGTTTTCTACCATATTTGTTGTTGTACTTGCCATCAATGACAAGCATACACTGTCTGTAAAACATGCCAACAATCCCCCCCTTTGGCATTGATGGCAAGAAAGGCACCCCTGTTCTTTTCTCCCCCTTTGACATCAATGTCAAAGAAAACACGCTCCCCCTGAGATGTTGCATTAATTTTAGGAGGTATCAGATATGCAACCAATACAGGACTCCCCCTAACAGGATGGACTCTCTGAGATGTGAGACAGGATGACACCCAGCTTCTGTCTGAGATATTCAAATGGTGTCTTAGCTAGGGGTTTAGTAAAGATGTCTGCAATTTATTCTGTAGTGGGAACGTAATTGACCTGAACAATCTGATTGGTGACCTGATCTCTCAGAAAATGATATTTTATGGGAATATGCTTGGTCTTGGAGTGGAATATAGGATTTTTAGACACACTGATGGCACTAGTGTTATCACAATGAATTGGGATCGGTGCAGTGTATTTTACCTCTAAGTCTGCAAGTGTCTGAATCATCCATAATACCTGAGTGCAACAGGTAGCAGCAGCAATGTACTCTGCCTCTGTGGTTGATAAAGAAATGGAACCTTGTTTTTTACTAATCCATGCTACTAAAGAATCACCCAGGAAGAATTCTCCTCCACTGGTGATTTTTCTCTCATCAACATAGTTTTCCCAATCTGCATCTGAGTAAGCAGTTAACTGAAAATTCTGATTTCTGGGATACCACATACCATAAGTCATTGTTTCTTTTAAATAATTGAATATCCTTTTGACAACTTGCAAATGACTTTGTTTGGGTGCAACCTAATATCTTCCTACCATTCCTACAACATGCATTATGTCTGGGCAAGATGTTGTGATGTATAGTAGGATGCCTATCATTGATCGATATGAGCTTTGATCAACATCAGGTGAATCATCATCCTTGCTTAATTTACATCCAGTTACCATAGGTGTACCCACATGTTTAGAATCTTCCATTTGAAACCTTTTCATCATTTTTCTTAGATATTTATCTTGAGAAATGAACATCCCTTCGGACCTCTGAGTAATTTGCAAACCAAGAAAAAATGGCAGTTCTCCTATCATAGACATTTCAAATTCAGACTCCATGGCAGAAGAAAACCATTGTACCAATGAATCCTTATTACATCCAAAGATGATGTCATCTACATAGACCA
>ML804943.1:38899-58567 GCA_009831015.1 Picea engelmannii | reverse complement strand
GTTTCGGCCCTTCTGGGTATGAAACTTTCTTTTAGGTAGTTCTCTGATATTTCTTCTCTGCAATTCCACAGGTCTGATCAAAATTGGATGTGCCAAGTGGAATTTACGGTAACTTCCTCACAACTTGTCGATTTTTGGCCTTTTCAGGAGATCTCACTTGTATAGAATTCCCCACACAAAATAATTGATATCAAATTTTGAAACTCGCACCCAAAATACTACAGACTGTCCACAATCCAATGCAACCAGTCTCACTCAATTTGGATACTCTAGCAAGAAGTTATGATTGTTTTACTTGGAACACCTTCTTGAGACTAGTCAATAGGACTAGTCGGATACCCTATCTTACACAAGGTGTATATACAAATTTATGATGACCCAGAAGCTGAAATTTTTACCAAAGATACACTACTAATTTTTGTAAATGGCCTCTGGAGTTCAGGGTCTAAAACGTTACAGAAAGGTTTTTATAGCGAAACTTCCGCAATGACTCCTTTCAGGATGATTCCATAACCCTATCTTGTAGAGGTTGTATCTCCGAAATCATAAAGCCTCAGGAGTTGAATTTTTAACCCAACGTACCTTGATCCGTCTTATAAATACCCTCCAAACCATTCCTTCTGAAACGTTGTAGAAAAAAAGTTATAGCGAAAATTTCACGGTGTCTCAGATGTAGCAGCGAAACCCCAAGACCTTGAGCTCTGATACCATATGTTAAGAACCAAACATCAATATAGCATAGAAAAACCTCAGGAAAAGTACTCAACGCCTTGAAAAGAGATAAATTCAGATAATAAGCCTCTTCGAGAGGGCAACCTCCTTTTACCCCACTTAAATGTTCAAGTCCAAGATCATTCAAAATGAAAATGTCTCCTTGGTATATATAGGAGACTAGGAGGTATAATTACAAATAATGGCCTAAAGCCGACATAATTAAAATAACATTACTAATCCAAATTACAACTAATGGCCTAAATCTGACATAAATAAAATAGCATTACTAATCTAATATGCCCCAATTAAGGGGTAATGAGCCAATATTAGGGCTTAACAGCTACAACCTCTGTTTTGCAAGCTCCAACTTGCTGAGAGCACCACATGTCTATTTTTCTCTAGCACCCACTAGAAGGAAGCACCAACTCCCTGGATTCTCTAGAACCAACCAGAAGGAAGCACCAACTCCCTGGTTTCTCTAGCACCAACTAGAAGGAAGCACCAACTCCCTGGTTTCTCTAGCACCAACTAGAAGGATGCACCAACTCCCTGTGTTCAAGCTCCCAATTGAACCTCTGAGGACACCATTCCTCCCTTGCACCACCCTACCACCCAGAAATATAAATCTTTGCTAATGAAACTTATCACAGTGATACAAAATTTATCATTGGCTTACCAGACTTATCATTGTTCTGCTATAATGCGCTACTCTGTCTACATCAGTGTCTTCTGCACACTCCTCTACGCTTTATGTTCTTCTCACGTTACGCACTGTGTGCCATCTCCATTTGATCCACCATTCTTCTGCTCTGCATTTCAGCTATTGTACTCTCCTCCTTCTGCCCTCCTGAATCCCTCATCACAACCGCAACACAATCTCTTCTCTGTATCGTGTACTTATAGCTTCTATGCACCTTGTGCATGTAATGTGTGCAATTCCTCTGCATGCTCAAACCGCACCGATCTCCTCCACATCTCGAGTGCTCTGCCTGATCATCGAAACTCTTCAGCTTCTCTGGTGGTTCCCACTATGCGTCCAACATCACTGGGTGTTCAGTTGAGATTCCTCAGCCTCTCTAGTAGTTGAGACTACTTGTCTTCTCTGGCACAGTTGAACTTATCCTTTCTGTTTCAGTTACAGACTTCAACTCTCATCCATCTGTTAATCCCCTCTAAGAATAGTCTTCATTCACTGGAAGAAGCTTGGAGACTCTTCAGCTCCTCTGGGGATCACATAGAAGTCTCTTCGAATCTTCTAGCAGAAACCATCAATGGTTTCTAGCAGTTACACTGTGAAGAGAAACATTATCCCTCCCATCATACTCAAATTCACCTACATCGTTGGATTGGATCCATGGGATCTTGCATTCATTTCGAAATTTCAGCATTCGTGTAACCAAGTGTCTCGACACTCCCAGTCGCGATCCTCAAAACTTCGAAAAGGAGCTTGTCTGCACTAGCTCCTTCCCCCATCTTTCACCGATGTGACCATAGGCTACATCCATTTCACCTTTTCAGTATTTTCATGAACTTATGACCTTCATCGAACCAGATCGATGGTCCACGATATCAATGAGTTAACGGTCCAGATCTCATTGTGAATTCGCATCTCACAATTCCTTAGATTGAGGTTCTCATCACTCCAAGTCGCGATAGGCGAAACTCTGAGATGGAGCTCAGATCAACGGTCCACGTTCTTGGTGATCTGACGGTCTTGATCTTTTTGAGATATCACATCTCTCTGTTCCTTAGATGGAGGTTCTCATCACTCCAAGTCAAAATAGCCGAGACTCTGAGATGGAGTCTGATCAACGGTCTAGATCAAACCTCGATCTGATGGTTAAGATTGTTTCGCGATTTCGCATATCGCAAATTCGAGAGGTTAGGGAACCCCGTTCCTTTGACTTTCCAGTCAGCGACATAACGATCTTTTGCCACGTGTCCTATGTAACCAACAGTCCAGATCTTGTCGTGATTTCAACACTTCACAGACCTTCTTTATGCATGATCAACGGTCCACAATTCTTGGTGATCTAACAGTCAAAATATTTTCGTGAATTCGCATATCACGAGTTTGAACCTCTTTCGTTTGAATTTTACAACCTACGAAACTCCGAAATGGAGTCTTTGTGGTGCTTTGATCTTTCACCATGCGTCCTCTTGATCCAACGGTCCATGATTGTCCTCGATGGACGGCCAGGATTCCTTTACAGTTTTGGAGAGTTGGATGACTCTTGGACTTATCCGCCTTGCAGCTTCAGCATATCTAACGGCTATTGATCCTTCGTAGATACCCCAGATCCTACAACCCATATCTTCTCACGATTTCTCCACTTCGCGATGGTTCTCCCTGATCCAACGATGGTTAGATCTTACACTCAGATCTGACACCTCATATCGATCCTCCTCTTCTGCGCGTTCTTCTTGTTTACAATCAGATCTGATGGTCCTCCTTCTTTCAGGAATTTAACTGGGGTCCAATGATCACTGATGCTTCTCCTCCCGAGCTTAGGAACTGCGATCGACTCTGCGCTAATTAATCCTGAGCTTACTTTGTTCCTGTTTTTCATTTATGATTACTCTGATCTTGTCATCAATGACCTGCCTACAATCCTTTGCACGTTTGCTGACATCTTTGTTGTTGTACTTGCCATCAATGACAAGCATACACTGTCTATAAAACATGCCAACAGGAAAAAGGGTTAAAGTTATGATGGGAGGGATAAGGAAAAGGGAAACTCTTAGAAGCCACAAATCAAAACTCATACTCATCAAACCAACCAATGACTTAATCCTCACATATTGAACCTTATTGTAGATGCTCTCGACTTCAATCTAAGGGACATCTCCATAACAACCAAAAAGAAAATTAGGGTTGAAGATCTACACCGATGTGAATTGTAATATGAATATGAAAAGGACACTCCTAAGAACCTAGTAATGGATTTGAACCTGGTAATGGATCTATTCCACAAGACCAATTCCCTCCAACATTAGAAGAAAGGGAACCCTCAATTTTTCATCCAAAAATGATTTGATTAGGTAGAATTGATACCTTCAAGTTTTATATCCATTTTAAAAAAACATGAAGTCCTTGTTATGATTTATCCTAGCAATATAATCGAAATATTCTTGATAAGAAACAAGTTAAGAATTTGGGCCTCCATTTAGATACTTCTAAACATTTTCCCATCAGTATCTGGGGGCATAAATATATTAACTGTGAATATGTGGTGCACAAAGTGGAACTTGTTATGGAATAATATAGCCTCAAGGATGACTTTTATGTCACAAATGTTGGAGGAGTAAATGTTGTTTTGGTTAGTCAATGTCTATTTCCATATGTACCTACTCGACTAACCATCATGATAATTCCTCTCTTTCCACCAAGATAGTCATGAAGTGAGTATCAAAGTACTTGAACCTAAGATAATCCAATATGTGGACTGCAAACATGTCTAAAATTTTGATTAAGGGTCACTTTGGTATCATGGAACACTTCTCACTAGATGGAGGCAACTCCTCCTTATTGATTTTATGTTCCATGTCTCTCAATATATTATTTTACAAGTATGCGATGGAATTATAAGAGATGCCTACTTGACACCATTCTAAACAAGGGGATGGAATAAGTTATTGAGTTGTACCCCACCATTGATCCCACAATGGTGTGCCCCTATCAATATGGTCATTTTCAAAACTCTTAGATTGGAAGGTTTGTAGAATACCTCTTCGAAGAATGGATCATAACTTCTAATGAGAGAGCTTGTGCTACTCCAATTCCCTTAGTGAGGAAAAAATGTGGTTGTTGTCGCCTCTACATTGATTATAGATCACTTAATTACATCCTATAAAGAATAAGTTTCATGCGCCTCGCATAGATTATTTGATGGATGAGCTACACAATTCTTAGTTATTTCTACCAAATACATATCCAACGCCAAGAACAAGAAAAGAATGAATTCAGGTATCACAAAGGTCACTTCCAATTCTAAGTGATACCATTTGGCCTCTATAATGCTGATGTTACTTTTCAACCTTTAATAAAGAAAATTTTTGGAAAGTACCTTTGCAATTTTGTTTTGGTTTTCTCTAATAATATACTCATATATAGAAAAACAATTACAAAGAATATAGAGCATTTGGATATTGTGTTTGATACTTTATCCCAACATAATCTCTATGCAAAGGATTACAAGTGTGAATTTGCAAATATTTCTTTGGAGTCCATATTATCTTTGCAAAGGGTGTTCTTATCAATCCTTCCAAGATCCAAGAAATTCAAGAGTTTCCAATGCCTACCGCCCTATAGAAGCTTCAAGGATTTATGGGTTTAGCACACTTCTATTAGAAATTTATCCACAATTTATTTTTATTTCTTTCCCCCTAACCGATCTAACAAAGAAGGATTCATTTCATTTATCCACCGAGGTATACTAAGTTTTTGATAACCTGAAATAATCCCTTGTTTTAGTGCTTATGCTTACTACTCCCTATTTCAGTCAACGACTCAATATTGAGTATGACTCTTCTGGGTTTGGTCTTGGTGCAATGCTATTATAGGATGTGAAGCCCATTGCCACATAAAGGTGCATGTCAACATACTACAAAGTAATGTTGGTCATAACTCATGCAATGGCTAAGTGGCATCAATTTCTATTAAGTACCAAGTTATTCATTAAAATTGGTGTTTCATCCTAAAGAATTTATTGACACAAAGTATTTTAACAAAGGAACAACAAAAGTGTATTTTCCAACTCCAAGTTTCTAAGTTTGAAATTATCTATAAGAAGGGTAAGGAGAATATCAATGTTGATGCCATATTTGATTGGGATGAACTATCCACATTAACTCCATATCAATTACTCTTCATGCTTAGGTATCGAAGTTTCTCACAGAATTCACACTAGATCTTTCCACATCTTAGTGTCAATAGGACATTCTTGATGGAAATAAGGGCCAACCTTAGACTATCAAGAATGGCTCCATCCTCTTTAAGAATCGCATCTACTTATGGCCTATATCTCATCTTATTACATAATATATTTGACATGGGAATGCACTTGGTTGATCATGTGGTTTTTCACAAAACCTATATAATTGTCTATGATAACTTTTATTAGCTAAAAATGAAGGTTGATGTTGAGAAATTTATAGTCAAATGTGACACTCGTCAATGCAATAAGATGGAAATTTATCCCTATCATGGTCTTCTATAGCATAAATCCATCCCCAACCAAAATTGGGAAAGTAATGTACCAATCCCACAACTGATTCACATCACTTTCTAAAACAACTCAATAAAATTTTGGATACCAATTTAAAATGAATAAATAATACACAACATGTCATTCAAGCTCATTCAGTTATCCATAGTAAATAAAAACATAAATACAGCTACTCTAAATGTGCACAACAACCACTAAGTGAAGATAGCATAGCTCTACCACAAAATATAGATTTATATGCATCAATTCTACTCACAGCAAGTAGCATTTAACCAAGATAACTCAGAGTAATTTGCACAACAACCATATCGGAATTTAACATGAATTAACATATCAAATGAGAACACTTATCTTAAATATATGCAACATGTTTCAGAGGACAGATGTTCCTCCCAAACCTAGCCTTGTTATTCTAGTTCTCAATAGCAAGACACCCCCGAGATAGGGCTATGAGTCCACGAGAGATGGTGGTCCCTAAGGTTGGCCACTGTTCCCCTCTCATCAATCAAAACTCGCAACTAATTCCAGTCCACCATATCTCTTCCCCTCAACCTGCATAATGCAAGGCATCGAATACTCCTTCATTCCTCACAGTCCCTCGGGACTTTCCACTCCCCTCCAAGGATTCCAGCATAAGCTGAACAGGAATTGTACTTGTTAGGACCTCAGGAATTCTACTTGTTGGGACCTTAGGAATTCTACTTGTTGGGACCTTGGGAATTCTACAACTACAACACAAATTCACCCAGCAGAAAAACATGTGCTTCCTTGGATAAATTTTGAACAAAAATTCACTCACATGCATGCAACCTCTTTCTCCACTAAATTACAGCTCCAAACAACTGTCAAACATTCCCACAACAACTACCTTCAAGATTCAACACTCAGAACTCCATCGTTGGCCAGAACACTCCATGTAAAGATAAGTCTCTCTCCAAAAATGTGAAATGTGTAAATCTGGTCTCCTTCCTGTTAGCACTAGAAGTCACCTTCAGATTGAAGAAAAGGAAAGCTTGATACCCATCAAATTTATATGGTGGATGTTGGTTTGTATGGATGAAGTTCAATGGACAAAAATCATAATCTGAATGATGTTCAACACAGGACTGGACAGGAAATGCACAGGGGCATGAGGGCCACATTAACTTCAGTCAAGAAATTGAGTTAAAGCGAGAGCAGAAGGAAGACTTAGTAAAAAATGTGAATGAGACTGCTATGGGCATCCGACCTTCCAACAGTTTGGAGATGAAAAACTCGAACTCAAGAGAAGTCTTGAGCTCAAGCTCCAGACACTAAAATATGTTGCAAGAAACACAGTTACATCAACAAGATGATCAAACCTCCATCATCCTACAACTGCAACAGCTCAACTAGATATTCCATGCCCGAGCCATTCATTGTAAGAAGGAAAAGATACATAGGGAAATGAGTAAAACTGACCATGATACTGCTATAATCAAACCTCCATTATAGAAACATAACAATCATCGACTGGATCATCCATGCCCGAGTGTTTTAAACAGTTTTAACAGACAAAAATGAAAGGAAATAGAGAACTGACTTCTATTAACATGAAAGTCTCAAATCGGTTACATAACCAAATAACAACTATGGAAGAATAAACATTACAGATGGGAGCTTTGCTCAACCAAAGACCTCTAATAAAACTCAAAACTACATACATATACTCAAAAATTTGCCCAATAGAGGCGTGCTCGAGCTTCTCGTCCAATGCCATACGCATGTGTCTTCTCATTCAGACTGCCCATGCAGTCTCCTCTGCGCATGCCTTCCCTTGCTAGATGCAAGGTCTGCTATGTCAGTCCTTTCTGGCTTTCCATTTATGCGGTGAGACGATGTCTCAACTGTCACCTCACTTTCATGAATTGTATGCATCGGGATTAGGACGAGCCACACTTTGAACTTCACCATATGAAGCTTTGTTGGACACTTGCAAGAAGGACTTGGAAGACAGACATGGACGTTGATGATAGGGAGCTGACGAGATGATTGGGACTGCGTGGGCACCAAAATATCAAATCAGACCCCCGACTTAGGCTAAATGACATTTGTGGGTTTTTACGCCCCTTTTATCACATTTTGACTAAGGTGCCACTTCCTTAGGGAAAACAACCCCCCTTACAATAATATTTGTTAACATTAGACTCCATGGGGGATAGATTCGTCTTTGTGAGGCTCTAAGATCTTCAGTAGTTTCAGTCACCTTCTGCATTAGGCTATGGAGTCAAGCTCAAAACATCCTGCTGAGGAAATATAAGCCGATAAGCACACTATTTTAAAAACGAAAGAAAAACACATGGGATCTAAAGGAGATTATTTATGTACATCCTAGACTAATTAATTTTTACATAGTGCTAGGTGAAAGAAAACTTCCACCATAGCCACTCAAGCAACTTCCTAGCTACGAATTTGTTTATTTTATCAATGATTGATAACAGAGAATGCAACCGTGACAGTAGAACGGTTACATTCTTCATCTTTCCACCTAATGATGAGGTCAGGATAAAGCTGGGTGGCTTCAAAACATGAAGGAAATAAAACTCCATGTATTCCTTCACAGACTCATAGGACAAGTGGAAAACTACAGAAAATTTATAACAGGTAGCCTTCTCTGCTACACAGCTGCTCACACATTGTTGGATTTCTCTGGCAAGCTCAGGTGGGTGAGAGGTTGATGTAGGTTGACTAACCTCAGATGATGGCTACTCACTTATAGGCTCTGGACAGGAGATAAAATGCCCTTTATGTTGCTCCTCTTCTTCTTCATGGCTCTCGCAAGGGTCATATTCATAATCGTCATAAACAAGAACCGTGGGAAAGATTTTCTCTTCAAACTGTTGCTTGGTGTCTTTTGCGGGCCCAAGATGAATTATTTCCACACAATGCTCTTCCTTAATGTATAAAGTAAAAGGCTCTATATTATGGTCTTGGAAATCCTTCATATCCACATCGGAAGCAGATTCATAGTTGTCATAATCAAGTTGGTTGCTCCCCAAGTCAGCAAATTGTAGTGTGGATATATGTTGTTTCTCTTCATCGTTTTCATTGGGATATCCGTCAAAAGTTGTTTTCTCTTGGTCAGCATCTGACATCACTTCTTCGTCATACGCAGGGCTACCAATAACATTTGTTTCTGAGACCAGAATATCCTCTATATTTTCTTCATAAGAGCGGCCAAGTGATCTTACCAATCCCACCAACTCATCCAGGGCATCTTCTTCCTCCGCATGGTCCTCATCCTCATAGATTTCATTAGAAACATCCATATCTTGATCACTGTCTTCACATTCCTCACAACAATTATGACAGATAAACTTAGAGGAATAAAACTTTTGGCAGTGCCTATTGAAAGCTGCACGAAATTCCTTTAGGGAGGAGATACTAGCAGGAGGTAAGGAATGATACCATTCACGAGAATCCCCTGCTAACGAGAATATGAACATCTTCATTAATACATACTCATGATGTATCTCCCACTGATGCATGAGTTCATGAAACTCACTAAGATGTTGAGCAGGGTTGTCCTCTTTACGCTCTTTAAATATGGGCAAATAATCAACCCACTCATCTGGAGTAGGAACAACAATAGGAAAACCAGGAACATTAGAAAAATTGAAGGGTGAAAACCTTCGAGCCAAGATTTTTTCCATTTCAGACTAATGAAGTCACCAATCAATTCTTTAACCATGGAGTCGTCGGGTGAATGATATGCAAAATGAGTGTGTCTGGTCTTTGTTCACCATCAAAGACCAGATCTGATCATTATGTTCTCCCAAGGGCTATAATTGTAGCCATAGGATGCCACACTAAAATCGTGGAGTCGAGACACTCGAGTCACCATAGCGGAGTCGCCAGGTGCAAATGCAATCTTCAATGGTTCTGATATATGATGCACCTTCAGAATTAGAAGCTCGTTGTCGTTCTACCCAGGGAAATGTCTTCAATTCTGATGCAGGAGCATCATTGGCAAGAATGCAGAGGCAGGACCACTCAACACATGTGATTTCTTCTAGAAATCCAACATTAACAGTTGCAACCAATTTTGAAATCTGCCTTCACTCAGTGCCAGAATTCACCTTTGGAGGCACGCTTGAACCAGTGTCGAATTTTACCCTTTGAGCGACGTTTTGAAAATCGTAAACAGAGCAGGAGTTTCCACTACGGCTATGGAATGAGAATGAACTAAGATAGCGTAGGATGAATTTTAGAGTAGGCAAGTAGCCAGAGGAAACCCTAGAAACATTTTTTGAGTTATGTAGAAGTTTGTACAACCAGTTAGGGAGAGTTGGAATACAGAGAGAAATTAGATGTAACAGAGAACAGCGAGTTAGTAGGAGACCTTATTGTTTTTGAGTTAATGTAATTTTGAATGTATTATTTATCCATTGGGCACTTGTGAATATAACAAAATGGAAAATTGATCCAAATGCATGGTGTGTGGACTGTGTGCATTTTCCTGTTATTTTCTGTTTACATGAACAAGTGGATGGAACTGTGAGTTTTTCCAGTTTTCAATTGTTTCTCTTTATTAAATCTCTGCAAGGTGTGCATCGAGTGAGGAGAGAACACCAAGAGATTGGGAGGAATCTCTCTGTGAGAAACCCCTTGGATCTGAGCTATCAGAATCCCTTAGACAAAAGGAGTGCATGGGAATCCGAGGCCTACACAAGGCGAAGCTCAGGAGGGATAACACTTTGGAAAGTGTTATCGAAATCCAGGAACTCATTCCCTGCAAGGAATGAAGATCGAGTCTTCGAAGACTTAGAAAATATTCTAAGTCTAAAGTGAGTAAAAGCTCAGGAGGAAGAACATCGTAGAGCATTAGATCGCGGTGGAAGATCTTGCGGACCATTCTATTTTAGGGAGAAGTGAAAGCTTTAACGCTGCGTAGATCTAGGAGAGGAGATCTCGAAGATCTAAACGGACAATGGAGAACTCTTGAGGAGGGTCGCGAAATACCACAAACTGTTGGATCAAGTGGAGTTGCGAGCAGGCTAGTGATGGGGAAGAAATCTGACCGTAGATCTGGAGGGCATTGTGAGCCATTGATCAAGCACCTCGAACTTTCAGCATTTCGGCAACCAAGAATCTGAAAGACAGAGGAGAGGGACCCTTGCATCATGATTCCCTGAATCGCGAAACCCTGAAAGAGTTAATGCCAATCAGTTTTGGCATTTCAGTATTTCGGCAACCGAGAATCCGAAAGACAAAGGAGCGAAGTTCTTGCATCACGATTCCCCAAATCATGAAAGCCCGAAAGAATAGGCGCCGGGACATTTCGGTATTTCGACGACCAGGAATCCGAAGGACAGGGGAGCGGGGGAACATCTGCATCATGATTTCCTGAATCGTGAAAGCCCGTAGCGCTTTGTCGTGGACCGTCATTTGGGCATTTTGGGACCCAGGTGTTCGAGAGGCCAGGAGTTGGGAGACGTGGAGTCCCAACTCGCGAAACCCTGAAAGCCTTCAGAGGAATAGTATGAGGCAGAGCCGTTAAGACCTTTTTGACATTTCGACAACCGGGGATTCCAAGGAGAAGAGATATCCCTTGCATTCTGATTTCGCGAAATGCGAAAACCCAAAGGAACCGGTGCTGGGACATTTTTCCATTTCGACCATCGGGGGTTCGAAGAACGAAGGGACGGGACACTTTACTTGTGAAGTTTCGGTCCCCGACAAGTGCCTTTTTCGCTTAGCACAAGGCCACGGCTCTTGGTCGTGTGCCATGGCAGTTCACGCTTGGCACTTGGAAAATCCAACCCAGCATTAGTGAGGGACCTGTGTGTTCATTCGAAGGGTTCCATTTTGGAACCAGAAGGGCCATTTCGGCCCCCGAACCAGAAGATCCTGACCGGGAGGTCACGCATCCCTGAGGAGGGAGAGGGGGTTACATCAGGTGGTATCAGAGCATCAGTTTTTCATCTGTAGACTTCAGGCAAAGGAGGAAAAGAAGGAGATAGAGAACTCAGAGCTGTACTCTGTGTGTGATAGATAGTCGACATAATGCCGCCAAGAATATGAGAGCCACCTTTAGCCAACCGTGTTGTAGAGAGGGTGATGTGAGAGCTTTGCGCCTGATTGGAAACAATGGAAGTAGAACAGAGAAGAGCACCTGACGTTGGGGATGTCAGTGATGCAGAAAGTGAAGAGGTTGAGGTTGAAGAAGCTATAGGAGACGATGTTGTAGAAGAACATTTGTTGAGAGCAGTTGCCAGATTGGGAGGTAGAGCTAAGATAGAGGTTCCCATGTATGAGGAAAATCTAGATGCTGAAGAACTGTTGGACTGGGTAAGGTCCATGGACAAACACTTCGACTATGAAGATGTCGATGAGGAGAAGAAGGTGAAGCAGGTAGTCACCCGACTAAAAGGGCATGCAACACTGTGGTGGGACGAACTGGACGCTGAGAGGAGAAGTAAAGGAAAATAGAGGATAAAGAGTTGGGACAGGATGGTAGCCAAACTGAAGGCTAAGTTCATACCCAAAGACTACCAGATCAATCTATTCAGGAAGTTATAGAACCTGAGACATAAAGGGATGACAGTCAAGGAGTACACCGAGGAGTTCTACCAGCTGAACATCAGAACTGGACAATGGGAGAGAGACGAGGAGAAAGTCGCCAGATATATAAATGGATTGAGATATGACATCCAAGACGAGCTCATCATGATGTCAGTCAGGACTATGGAAGATGCTTATCAGTTTGCGCTAAAGGCAGAGGAGAAGCTGGCCAGAAAACAAAACCATTGAGGAAGAGGTAAAAGCTCAGTCCCAAGCAAAAGCAAGGGATTTAACTGTGACAAATCACATCAGTCTAAGGATGAGGCTGAGAAACCACACAATCACATCGAATGAAGAGGAAGTTCATGAGGGAGACAGAGTGGCAGAAGAAACTCTTCTAGAGGAAGAGGCAGAAGAGGAGTAAGGTGCTATAACCATGGAAAGATAGGGCTCATGTCTTGGGAATGTCCCAAGAAAAAGAAGGAAGGAGGAGAAGCTCACATTTCAGAAGCACAACGAAGAGATGTTGAGGCAGAAGGAGTAGAGGATGGAGCATCCCTAATGTTGAGAAAATTTCTCTTGAAGCCGGAGGAAAAAATTGAAAAACCAGTGCAGAGAAACAGTCTCTTCAGGACAACTTGCAAGACTAAGGATAAAGTATGCAAGGTGATCATTGACAGTGGGAGTACTGTCAACCTAGTATCCACAGAGATGGTGGAGAAATTGGAGCTGAAGACAACTGCACATCCAAGGCCATACAAAGTCTCATGGCTGCAAAAAAGACACCAGGTAACGATCACTAAACAATGCATGGTTGAAATTAAAATAGGAGGATATAAAGATGAAATCCTATGTGATGTAATTCCCATGGAAGTATGCCACATTCTGTTGGGAAGACCATGGTAGTTTGACAGAAATGTCATTCATGATGGAAGGAAGAAAACATATACATTGGAGAAGAATGGTAGGATGCATATGTTGTTGCCAATGGAGGAGAAGAGAGGGAAAGAGGAAGCCAACACAAGCATACTTCTCATGAGTGGGAAGGAACTCTTGAAAGAAGTCAAGGAAGAACAGGAGATGTAGTTCACTATGGTGAGGAAGCCCAGAGTCATCCTTACAATTACGTCAATGGATGATTTTCCTGAAGAAGTTTAGGAGCTGCTAGATAATTTTGTTGATATAGTGGTGGATAAGCTGCCAAACTCATTGCCACCCATCAGGAGTATCAATCATCATTCTAACTTGATACCAGGAGCAAGCCTATCAAACAAAGCAGTGTACAGATTAACACCTCAAGAGAATGAGGAGGTGAGGAACCAAGTCTAAGAGTTGTTGGATAAGGGTTTAGTCAGAGAAAGATTGAGCCCATGCGCAATACCAACTGTGTTAAGCCCAAAGAAAGACGGAGGATGGAGAATGTGCATAGACTCGAGAGCCATCAACAAGATCACCATCAGGTACAGATTTCCTTTACCGAGAATGGATGACTTAATGGATTTCTTAAGTGGAGCAAACGTCTTTTCTAAGATAGATCTGAAAAATGGATATCACCAGATCAGGATGAGAGAAGGTGATGAGTGGAAAACAACCTTTAAGACAAATGAAGGTCTGTATGAGTGGATAGTTATGCCATTTGGCTTGATGAATTCCTCGAGTACTGTTATGAGGTTCATGAATGAAATTCTGAAATATTTCATTGGCAAGTTCGTGGTTGTATATCTGGACGATATACTGATCTTTAGCAAGACTAGAGAGGAGCATTTGAGGCACCTAATGCTAGTAATGAGGCTACAGCAGGAGAAGTTGCTGATCAATTTGAAGAATTCCTCTTTTATGAAGACATAACTCATTTATTTATGTTTCAGAATCTCTTTGAATGAACTGAATATGGATCCATAAAAAGTGAAAGCGATCAAGGAATGGTCGTCGCCAAGGAGCATGTTCGAGGTAAGGAGATTTCATGGTTTAGCAAGTTTTTATAGAAAGTTCACTAGAGACTTCAGTGGGATTTGTGCACCCATGATGGATACAGTAAAGAAGTGGCACAAGTCTTTTAAATGGACAGAGGAGGCCGAAAGGAGCTTCAATATACTAAAGGAGAAGATAACGGAATGACCAATTCTAGTCTTGCTGAATTTCAAAAAGACATTTCAGGTAAGATGTGACGCAAGTGGAGTTGCAATAGGAATAGTTCTGAGTCACGAAAATCGACCTAATGCCTATTTCAGTGAGAAGCTGAATGAGACTAAGAGGAAATACTCCACATACGACAAGGATTTTTATGCCATAATTCAAGCATTAAAGAGATGGAGGCATTATATTGTCCCACAAGAGTTTGTCTTGTACAGCGATAACCAATCTTTACAATTCATAACCCGACAAGAAAAACTGAATCAAAGGCATGCAAAATAGGTTGAATTTATGCAAAATTTTACTTTTTGTCATAAAACATATTGCTGGGAATGCTAACAAAGTTGTTGATGCGTTAAGCAAGAGATGTTTAATTCTGCAGGAATTCCAGGTGGATACCTTGGGGTTTGAACACCTTAAGGATATGTATTGTGATGATATAGATTTCAAGGTGGCCTACAAACCATGTACAAGCCCTATACTGAGAGATAGCAGTCAGTGGAAAGAGTATATGGTTGAGGAAGGATTGTTGTTAAGAGGAAATCAATTGTGCATACCAAGATGCTCAATGAGGGACAATCTTCTGAAGGAGAAGCATAGTGGAGGATTGGCTGGACATTTCGGCCATGATAAAACATTTGCACAGTTGAGAATCTCATACTATTGGCCAGGTATGAGAACAGAGGTGATAAAATTTGTGAACAGATGTAGGATCTGCCAACATGCAAATGGGAAAAGATAGAACACTGGATTGTATCAACCATTGCTAATACCAGAGAGGCCTTGGGATGTAATAAGCATGGATTTCATGTTGGGATTGCCAAGAACACAAAGGGGATTCAATTCAATATTTGTAGTGGTGGATAGGTTTTCAAAGATGGCACATTTCATCCCATGCTAGAAGACCAGTGATGCAACACATGTTGCAAATCTGTTTTTCAGAGAAGTTGTGAGACTTCACGGTCTACCCAGGAGCATTGTCTCAGACAAAGACACAAAATTTGTTGGTCACTTTTGGAGGACGTTGTGGAAGAATATGGGGACATATTTTTCCTTCAGCTCATCTTATCACCCTCAGACAGATGGGCAGACTGAGGTGGTAAATAGAAGTTTGGTGAATTTATTCATTCTAGTTGTTGAACATCATAACCAGTGGGATCAAATTCTGCCACAAGCAGAATTTGCATACAATGACTCACCAAATAGGAGCACTAGAAGGAGTCCATTCCAAATACTCTATGGAATGCAACCCATGGGAGTGTCTGAGTTAAGGGAGTTGGAACAGGGAGATATTAGAAGCGCTGGAGCAAAGGATTTTGCTACTGAAATGCAGAGACTCCATAGTCGGATCAAAGAACAATTATAGAGTTCTAACCAAAAATACAAGCATAGAGTTGATCAACATCACAGGGAACTTCAATTTGAAGTGGGAGATTAGGTTTTAGCACATCTCAGGAAGGAAAGGTTCCCTAGGGGAACATATAACAAATTGAAGATGAAGAAGATAGGACCCTGTAAGATCTTGAGGAAGTTTGATGCAAATGCCTATGAGATCAAGATGCCAAATGGTGTGGGAATTTCACCCATATTCAATGTCTCAGACCTGTACCCTTGTAGGAAATATGAAACGGAAGGGTCATAAGCTCAAGGAAAAGTTCAGTGGGAGAAACAGATGCCTGTGGCAAAAAATCCGTAGATGGAGAAAATTATGGATCAGAGGATTGTAAAAAAGACCAGGAGGAAGAATTATTTTGAGTATCTGGTCAAATGTAAGGGACACCCAATAGAAGATGTCAGTTGGGAAAATGAAGTTGTTATCCAGAAGCAGGGAAAATCAGTAGAGGAACTCATGGACAGAAGTCCATGAATTTTTGTCAAGGGGAGTATGATGAAGGAGCATCGTTGGCAAGCGCGCATAGGCGGGACCACTCAACACGTGTGAGTTCTTCCAGAAATTCAACGTTGACAGTTGCAGCCGATTTTGAAATCTGCCTTCACTGAGCACCGGAATTCACCTTTGGAGGCACGCTTGAACTGATGTCGAATTTTACCCTTTGAGGCACATTTTAAAAATCATAAATAGAGCAGGAGTTTCCACTACGGATCTGGAATACGACTAAACTAAGATAACGTAGGATGAATTTTAGAGTAGGAAAGTAGCCAGGGGAAACCCTAGAAACATTTTTTGAGTTATGTAGAAGTTTTTACAACTAGTTAGGGAGAGCTGGAATACAGAGAGAAATTAGTTGTAAGAGAGAACTGCGAGTTAGCAGGAGACCTCAGTGTTTTTGAGTTACTATAATTTTGAATGTATTTTGTAGCCATTGGGCACTTGTGAATATAATAGAATGGAAAATTGATCCAAATGTATGGTGTGTGGACTGTGTGCATTTTCATGTCATTTTCTATTTACATGAACAAGTGGATGGAACTGTGAGTTTTTCCAGTTTTCAATTGTTTCTCTCTATTAAAGCTCTGCAAGGTGTGCATCGAGCGAGGAGAGAACACGAGGAGATTGGGAGAATCTCTCTGTGAGAAACCCCTTGGATCTGAGCTATCAGAATCCCTTAGATGCAAGAAGTGTGCAGGAATCTGAGGCCTACACAAGGTGAAGCTCGGGAGGGATAACGCTTCGGAAAGTGTTATCCAAATCCAGGAACTCAATCCCTAGAAGGAACGAAGAATTAGTCTTTAAAGACTTAGAAAATATTCTAAGTCTGAAGTGAGTAAAATCTCAGGAGGAAGAACACTGTAGAGTGTTGGATCGCGGCGGAAGATCCCGTAGACCATCTGATTTGAGGGAGAAGCACATTCTTTAACACCACGTAGATCCAGGAGAGGAGATCTCGAAGATCTGAATGGACGGTGGAGAACTCTCGAGGAGAGTCACAAAATACCGCAAACCGTTGGATCAAGTGGAGTTGCGAGGAGGCCAGTGACGGGGAAGAAATCTGACCATAGATTTGGAGGGCGTTGTGAGCCGTTGATCAAGTGCCTCAATCTTTTGGCATTTCTACATTTCGGCAACCGGGAATCCGAAAGACAGAGGATCGAGACCCTTGCATTGCGATTCCCCAAATCATGAAACCCTAAAAGAGTGAACGCCAATACTTTTCGGCATTTCGGTATTTTGGCAACTGGGAATCAGGTAGACCCCCTCTCCCTCCTCAGGGCTACGTGATCTCCTGGTTAGGATCTTCCGGTTCGGGGGCCGAAATGGCCCTTCTGGTTCCAAACTGGAACCCTTCGAACGAACACATAGGTCCCTCACTAATGCTCGGTTGGATTTTCCAGGTGCCAAGCATGAACTCCCATGGCACACGACCAAGAGCCGTGACCTTATGCTAAGCCAAAAAGGAACTTATCGGGGACCAGAACTTCACAAGTCAAGTGTCCCATCCCTTCGTTCTTCGAACCCACAGTGGCCGAAATGCCGAAATGTCCCAGCACTGGTTCCTTCGGGTTTTCGCGTTTTGCGAAATCAGAATGCAAGGGATATCTCTTCTCCTTGGAATCCCCAGTTGCCAAAATGTCGAAAAGGGATTAACAGCTCAGGCTCATACTATTCCTTCGAAGGGTTTCGGTGTTTCATGATTTCGCAAGTCGAGACTCTACGTCTCCCGACTCCTAGCCTCTTGAACACCCAGGTCCCGAAATGTCGAAATCACAGTCAACAACAAAGCACTACAGGCTTTCACGATTCAGTTAATCGCGATGCAGGTGTTCCCCCGCTCCCCTGTCCTTCGAATTCCCGATCTTTGAAATACCGAAATGCCAAAAAGTCTTGGCGTTCAGTCTTTCGGGGTTTCACGATTCAGGCAATCGCGATGCAAGGGTCTCGCTCCTCTATCTTTTGGATTCCCAGTTGCTGAAATTTTGAAATGCTGAAATGCTGAAATCTTGAGGCGCTTGATCAACGACTCACAACGCCCTCCAGATCTATGGTCAAATTCCTCCCCCATCATTGTCCTCCTCGAAACTCCACTTGATCCAACGGTTTGTGATATTTCGCGACTCTCCTCGAGAGTTCTCAACCGTCTGTTCAGATCTTCGAGATCTCCTCTCCTAGATCTATGCAGCAATAAAGCCTGCACTTCTCCCTCAAATTGGATGGTCCATGGGATCTTCCACCATGATGCAACGCTCTACGGCGTTCTTCCTCCTGATCTTTTAATCACTTCATACTTAGAAGATTTTCTAAGTCTTTGAAGACTCGGTCTTCGTTCCTTCTGTTGGAAATATGGCTATAGAAGAGATGACGCAGACTGTCAAGGTTGTCATTGATGGCAATCGGTTGGTTATGGAGCACGCACAAGAGAACTGGCAGAAGAAGCTAGATGATGACAGAGCAATATCCAAGTGGGGATGTTGAGATTGGGTTCCGAATTGTTCTACAAGAGGAGACCCATTGCGTTAGGTTATCCATGTGGGGATGTTGAGATTGGGTTCCACTCAGCGAATTGTTCTACAAGAGGAGACCCATTGCGTTAGGTTATTCAAGAAAAAAGGAGGGAATAAACCCATTTGAAATGTTTCAAGAAAAAAGAGGGAATAAACCCATTTGAAACGTTTGAAGGAAAGCTCCAGTCGATTCAAGCGCCCCCATTGAAACAAAAACAGAGGCAATGGCGAAGATAGATGCGACCCAATTGGCATTCCAGTTCATCCTTCGCCCATGGGGATCTTTGCTGATAAAACCAAGAAGGATACGTCTATTGCACGTTGGCTCTCCCTTAGCCACGGCCATGACTAGCAGCAGCAGTTACCAATCATTTTTTTTTAAGAAATGCACGAATGATGCCATTCACAACGCGATTGGTGTGGCCAGCATCAAATGGATATAATGCACAACCAACGGAGCTTAACATTGCTAAATCTAGAGTTTTGTGGGGGTCCTTCATCTGCTTTGACAAGTCTGGAAGATTTTTCCAGTTGGGTTTCTCTAATCACTCTGGACGGTGGAAGGACTTTCAGTCTAAAATTAGACTGGCTGTTAAGACAGAAAGAACACAGTGTTGCATGATGTGGCATGCGTAGAGGAGGCATGCAAAGAGCCAGTTCAGAAAATCAG
>ML804943.1:16295-32629 GCA_009831015.1 Picea engelmannii | reverse complement strand
GCAATGAAAGACATATTGCCATCAATGCCAAAGGGGGAGATTGTTGGAAATATGGCTATAGCAGAGATGACGCAGACTGTCAAGGTTGTCATTGATGGCAATCGGTTGGTTATGGAGCACACACAAGAGAACTGGCAGAAGAATCTAGATGATGACAGAGCAATATCCAAGTGGGGATGTTGAGATTGGGTTCCGAATTGTTCTACAAGAGGAGACCCATTGCGTTAGGTTATCCATGTGGGGATGTTGAGATTGGGTTCCACTCAGTGAATTGTTCTACAAGAGGAGACCCATTGCGTTAGGTTATTCAAGAAAAAAGGAGGGAATAAACCCATTTGAAATGTTTCAAGAAAAAAGAGGGAATAAACCCATTTGAAACGTTTGAAGGAAAGCTCCAGTCGATTCAAGCGCCCCCATTGAAACAGAAACAGAGGCAATGGCGAAGATAGATGCGACCCAATTGGCATTCCAGTTCAGCCTTCACCCATGGGGATCTTCGCTGATAAAACCAAGAAGGATACGTCTATTGCACGTTGGCTCTCCCTTAGCCACGGCCATGACTAGCAACAGCAGTTACCAATCATTTTTTTTTAAGAAATGCACGAATGATGCCATCCACAAGGCGATTGGTGTGGCCATCATCAAATGGATATAATGCACAACCAACGGAGCTTAACATTGCTAAATCCAGAGTTTTGCGGGGGTCCTTCATCTGCTTTGACAAGTCTGGAAGATTTTTCCAGTTGGGTTTCTCTAATCACTCTGGACGGTGGAAGGACTTTCAGTCTAAAATTAGACTGGTTGTTAAGATAGAAAGAACACAGAGTTGCATGATGTGGCATGCGTAGAGGAGGCATGCAAAGAGCCAGTTCATAAAATCAGGGAGAATGCTGGCATGCGAAAAGCAGAAGAAAGAATGAAAAAAAGGGAAACTGCAGTTGGAGTTGAGAAAAGAAAGGAAAACCTCTGCATGTGGAAAAACAATATAATACGCTGGAACAGAGATGGTAGGAGTTGGTTAAAAGTGAGAGAAAGAGAGAGCTTGGTATGTGAGAAAAGGAAGAGGAGAATCGGCGTGACATGAGAAGAAGCTGAGAATGGGCTGCAGAGGATAGTGAAGCAGAGCAGTAGATCAGAGACAGTGAAGAATGCAGAGTAGATCAGGAGAAAGGAATCTAAAGGTTGGTGCCTTTACTCAGTTGGTGCTGAAGTAAAAAGGAAGTCGGTGCTTCCACCCAGTGGGTGCTGGGATTCTGTGGGAGTTGGTGCTCTCAGTCAGTTGGTGCTGGTAATCAGAGGTTGTAGCCTCTATGAGTTGGTGCTCATAAAAGATGAGATGTAACGCAGTTGGAGCTTGCTTAACATCCTAAGAAGACAAGGTTTTTTCCCTGGTTGGGTTTCCTCTTGAAAAATCTGTGTCTCATACTTGTGAGTGAATGTTGTGTGTGATTGTTATTCTTTATGTTATTTGCTTTATGTTCATAACTCTGAATTTCATAGTAAAGACTCACTGCCACTACGATTATTGATTCAAAGTAAAAACAAGGGAAATTGTTAATAATCTACACTAACTGATTCACCCCCCCCTCTCAGTTAGTTCATACCTGTAACACCTTCCAGGGAATGAGTTCCTGGATTTCGATAACACTTTCCAAAGCGTTATCCTTCCCGAGATTAACCTTGTGTAGGCCTCGGATTCTCGTGCACTCCTTACGTTTAAGGGATTCCGATAGCTCAAATCCAAGGGGTTTCTCACAGAGAGATTCTTCCTGATCTCCTGGTGTTCTCTCCTCACTTGATGCATACCTTGTAGAGATTTAATAAAGAGAAACAATTGAAAATTGGAATAACTCACAGTTCCATCCACTTGTTCATGTAAATAGAAAATGACAAGAAAATGCACACAGTCCACACACCATACATTTGGATCAATTTTCCATTCTGTTATATTCACAAGTGCCCACTAGCTACATAATACATTCAAAATTACAGTAACTCAAAAACGTTGAGGTCTCCTGCTAACTCGCAGTTCTCTCTTACAGCTAATTTATCTATGTATTCTAGCTCTCCCTAACTTGTTGTACAAACTTCTACATAACTCAAAAAATGTTTCTAGGGTTTCCCCTGGCTACTTTCCTACTCTAAAACTCAACCTATGCTATCTTAGTTCAGTCGTATTCCAGAGCTGTAGTGGAAACTCCTTCTCTGTTTACGATTTTCAAAACGTGCCTCAAAGGGTAAAATTCGGCATCGGTTCAAGCGTGCCTCCAAAGGTGAATTTCGGCACTGAGTGAAGGTGGATTTCAAAATTGGCTGCAACTGTCAACGTTGAATTTCTGGAAGAAATCACACATGTTGAGTGGTCCTGCCTCTGCGCGCTTGCCAACGATGCTCCTGCATCAAATTCGTTCCCCGACAGCGGCGCCAAAAAATGTTAGCACCGTAAGTCACCTTTAGATTGCAGAAAAGGAAAGCCTAATATCGATCAGAGTTATATGGTGGATGTTGTTTTGTATGGATGAAGGTCAATGGACAAAACTCAGAATCTTAATGATGTTCAACACAGGACTGGACAGGAAATGCAGAGGGACATGAGGGCCACATTAACTTCAATCAGGAAATTGAGTTAAAGTGAGAGAAGAGGGAAGACTTAGTGAGAAAGGTGAATGAGACTGTTATGGGCATCCGACCTTCTAGTAGCTCAGAGATGAAAAAATCAAACTCAAGAGTAGTCTTGAGATCAAACTCCAGACACTAAAATATGTTGCAAGAAACACAATTACAACAACAGGATGATCAAACCTCCATCATCATGCTACTGTAACAGCTCGACTGGATCTTCCATGCACAAGCCATTCAATGTAAGAAGGAAAAGATACACATGGAAATGAATAAAACTGACCATGATACTGCTATAATCAAACCTCCATTATAGAAGCATAACAATCCTCGACTGGATCATCCATGCCCGAGTGTTTTAAATAGTTTTAACAGACAAAAATGAAAGGAAACCGAGAACTAAATTCTATTAACATGAAATTCTCAAATCAATTACATAACCAGAGAATAGCTCTAGCAGAATAAACATTATAGATGGGAGCTCTGCTCAACCAAATACCTCTAATAAAACTCAAAACTACATACATATACTCAAAAATTCACCCAATAGAGGCATGCTCGAGCTTCTCATCCAATGCCATACGTTTGTGTCTTCTCAGTCAGACTGTGCATGCAGTCTCCTCTGCACATGCCTTCCCCTATCAGATGCAAGCTCTGCTCTATCAGTCCTTTCTATCTTTCCATTTATGCGGTGAGATGATGTCTACACTGCTGCCTCGCTTTCATGAACTATCTGCATCGGGATTAGGATGGGCCGCACTCTGAACTTCACCATCTAAAGCATTGTTGGACGCTTGTAGGGAGGAATTGGCAGGCAGATGTGGACACTGATGATAGGGAGCTGACGATATGATTGGGACTGTGTGGGTGCCAAAATATCAAATCATACCCCCAACTTAGGCTAAACACAATTTGTGGGTTTTTAAGCCCCTTTTCTCGCATTTTGACCAAGGTGCCACTTCCTTAGGGAAAACAACCCCCCTTACAATAATATGTGTTAACACTTCCCATATGAATTACCTATATTTTTCTTACTTGATTGACTTGCACTCTTCCCCAAGCTGATTGTACTCATCCCCCATGCTCTCGATAAATATGGGAAGTGACTCTCACACCAACTCTCTTACATGAATTTAATTATCGGGCTCTAGAATAATCAATAGCTAATGGAAGGTTCATGGTAAGGATAATTTAGAAAGAAATAAGAAATGGGTTTTTGGTTTAATAGGCATGGGTAAACTCTCCCCCTTGGACCCCTTCTCTATCTTATGGATACTTAGCCCCCAAATCTCCATTTCTCTTCATTAAATTCAATTTACATCATTTACATATTACATTACTTTCGAACTTGAACACATACTACATTTACAATTGTTACACACCTAAGTGTCACACTACCAAGTGTCGCAATTAAGTGTCAAAATTTCATCATAGTGTGGGAATATTTGTCATCATCCCTAGACATGTTGGGGGAGAAATTTATCATTTGGAGGTCGAAATACTATCTTTCACCTTGATTTTTTGGCCTTTTTTGAGTAACATCACTCCCTTTCCCATATGTAGAGGAGGATGAACCCTTGTCATTTATCCTTGCTCATTTCAAGGGGAGCGATACTATTTCCATGTTCTCAGTTCTAGGGGGGAAATGAAGTGGTTACAACCATCATGCCTTATTTTGAGGGGCTGTTTCAGAAGGTTTCAGTTGGTTAGGGGTTGGTTTGAGATACCCTCTATCCAAGTAAAGTTCAATCTTGTATGTTCATTAAAATCCTCATTTTATCCTATCCTCTCCTCAAATTTATCCTATGGTTGTTACATTTCAACTCCTATATAATGGAGGTGATTCTTGGGTGAAAAGGGGAGGGAAGAGAACTTCAAAGCACCACACTTATGACCTTGTGACATTTGAAGGGTTGGAAAGGAGAGCTTGAAGGATTTGTTGCAACATCAACATCAAGGTTGTAAATGCTTCATTACTTATTGTTTTCCATATAATATAACTTGGCCTATTACCCTCATGCTTATGTTGTTCATTGTATGCATGTCTATTTTTGCCTAGTTTGATATATATAAAACTATTTTTCTTAACATTATATTGTGGAAGAAGGAAGCATCTCTTTGTTCTTTACGGGACTTTTCTTGCACCAAGAGATTGGACATCAATATCAAGTGTTGGTGTAGGAAGGAAAACCGACAGAAAGGAGGTAGTTTATCTATCCCATTCTCTCATCTTCTCTTCTCATTTTGTTTGTGGGCATATAGAATAGATTTAAGGGGAAAGTATGGAACCATTTTTTACCTTTTGTATTGGATCAAAGGAGTCTTTATCCAAGGGGGGTTTCACTTATCTACAGGGGGAACATTTCCACAACAGAAACTAGAGACTCCACTGGAGACTGATCATTTTTATATTTCTTTAATGTTTTCTATCCCTTTGATTTTTGTTTGTTGCTTGATCTTTTTGGATTGTATGCATTTTCCTTGAATTCCCCCCTTCCCTCATCATCATTGGGAAGCTTACTGAGTCAAGAACCTAACCCTTTCTCTGATATGGGTGAGGTTTGTGTCTTTTCACCACTTTCTAGACTTCATCCCCCCTATAAGGGAATACAGGAAAATAACATCCTAATCATCCCCCTCTCTTGGTGTCTTTGGGAGCAATGAAACCTTGATAATCGCCATGTCTATAGTGTTACAGGAGCGATAAAATCTTGATTATCCCACTCTCAGTATCTTGGGGAGCGATGAAACCTTGATCATCACCCTGTTTGCAATGTTACAAGGGTGATAATCCTCTCTCTGAGTGGATTTTGAGTTTGACTTTCTATATCAGAACCTTGAATCAAAATCCTTCATGCATTATTGTGTCTTTGATTGATTAAAGTTTAGTGATTGTCACATTTGTGTTTCCTCTTTTGACTTTCCATATCCTCTCAATTTGTGAAGTGTACATGACTATCCTAGGTTAACTCAATCCTTTGGCAAAGTCTATGTCATCAGTAGTCTGATCCTTGTAATTTGAAGGAATTCAAATTTATGTCACCATGATTCAAAGGCCTAGTAGGTGTTTTACTTGTTTTCTTTTGGATTCATTTTCATTGATTTGGGGATTCCAAATGTTTCATTAAATCTTGTTGTTGAGTTTCTCACTCTTATCCTGTTGGGAAAAATTTTGATCCTTTGAGTCCACTCATGAACTCTTTCGCCTTGCTGCAACTTTGCATTGATCTTTGACCTTTGCTACTTGAATTTTGAGGTTTCAAAAAGTGGTTTTCCTTTACTTTATATTTTTGGGTTCTTGTTTGAATGTGTGTTGGAGGCGTTCTTGCATTTGAATTCTTTGAGTTCTTGTCAACTTTTTGAGTGCATGTTTTACTTGCGTCTTTTTTCTTTGTGATTCTTTGCATCGTCATTGAATTATTTTATTTTGTTTCAAAGTAAGGAAGAAAAAAAGAGTTGCATTTGGATTTATTTCATTGCATTTGAAAAACAAACAAAAGAAAATATTGCATTCTAGAATGGCATGGTCAAGCTCACACTTTAGAAAGTATTAAATTGCATTGGGAATATGCATCTTGGAAATCAAAAGACTCTCCTCTTTACCATGACTAGCATCCATCAAAAACAAAATATTTGCATTTCATTTTTTGCATGGTTTAGAATCGAGTCATAACACCATCTAGTCCACTTATGCTTACCCTATTTAGTAATAAACAACCATTAAAAGGAATGAGGCACATGATCTAAAATCAATTAGACTTTTTTGTCTTTGATATCAAACCAAAAAGTCTAGGATTTTAGGACCTTGATAGTAGGGTGTAGAGCTAACTCTTCAAGGCCATAAGAACGAGACTATAGTATACTAGAGAATGTAAAATCATGTAGTAAAAATTAACATTAGTTGAGAAATATCCTCTTACATGGGAGTCAAACATGAGGTCAAGCAAAGTGATCAGGTGAGTTTTCCCCTCTTCCATTCGCCCAGTGGGACTATCAAATTTTGAGGCTTTGAAGAATGGTAGATACTCAGGGTGATGCCACTTCTTCTTATATTTTGGTCATGGATTTGTGTTTGAAATTCCCACACTGATTTGCTAGTATTGATTTTCTAATGTAAACCACCCCCCCCCCAAACCATTCATTATGAATTGGTAAACATAGTAACCTCTCCTAGGATTCCACAAAGGTGACTACGAGGGGGATTCCATCTACAAGGAAGGTTCCTTGTACTACCTACGACAGACATTCAATCTCCACTTCAGTGATCCAGGAGGGTATTTACCTATGGGTTCTTACTTGTATGTTGGGGGATTGATGCATGAACGTTGTCGTAATTGTTTCTCTTTTCTTTGTTTACGGCCTCATCTCATCTCTCTGAAAGATACTTACTTCCTTTATCCCTGTCATAAAGGAGTTGTTTTCTTACTCTTTGAAAGTGTGTTCTCTTTGATGTTTAGAAGACCCTTGGTTGAATCTAGATCCATGGAAACAGTTCCTAAGGTTACCAACCAAGGGACACCTTTTCACAGGGAACCTTATGTTTTTCCTTGTTTTGGAAATGTTGGTCCTCCCTACATCGCTACATTGAATCTTCCCATACTCACTAAGGGGTTACTAGTATGGTTGTTTTCCACTCCCATGGTATTGAATTCCCTTGTTGGTGTCCAAGCAAGCTCTCCACCTCAATGACATCAACCTCTTGTTGACCCTTTTCCTTCTTCACCCATCACGTCTTATTCTGTTTCTTCTTCCTCACCTTGTGAAAGCCTTGATGCTAGTAACCAAGAGGCTAATAAGAAGAAGAAAAGGAAGAACAAGAAGAAGAAAAATAAGCAAGTGGTAAATCAACCATCCACTGTCATGAGTGTTGATAATGTTGAAAATCCTACCAACATAGGTCACAAGCCAAAATTCCCTTGTAGCATTTGTAAGGGTGACTATTCAGTCATTATATTCTTTGTAGTGAAATTCTAGTTGAGGTGGATCAATTGATAGTCGAAGTCGAAGGTCAAGGTTCGACTGGGTAAATTCAATTCAAAGGTCGAGGTGATTCAACTACGTAAATTTGAAGTCAAAGGTCGAGGTGGTTCAAGGTGGTAAAGACATCAACAGAAAATCGAAGAGGTCAACCAACAATCGGTCGATAGGTGAGAATGTGACAACCAACTAAAGACCGAATGAAGGTCGAATAGTAGTCAACTGGTAATCCGACTCGGTAGTCGACTGTAACAAAATCCTGAGATTCATGGGATTTGTAGCCAATGATCTGCGTATATCCGTAAAAAAAAATTGGGTGCCTTTTCTTTATGGTTTTGCCTATTGTAAATCCTATAAATAAGACATGTTGTAATGTTGTAATGTTGTAAAGGATGATTAATGGTCAATCGTAGAGGTCGTTGGTCATATAGATGTAATCTAAATTGGCTACAGGGTTGTTCTTGTGTAAATAAAGAGGGCTTGATGTCTATTGTGTCTTAGGTATGGACCAAGGTTAGACATGTAACATTTTATTTTAAATGAATAAAAAAACAAGAGAGTAGAACACTCGAGGAATGTTGGTTTTCTCAGTTTGGGTTTCCAAGGTAAAATATTTTTTCATTGTGTGTTTGTTTTTTCATTTACTTTCTTGATTAAATCTTTCTTCTTCTCTTCTACTAGGTTTAACATGGAAGTATTCCTCATTTCCTAACATGTGGTATCACAGCTTGGTTTAACAACCTTGGATCTGTTGATTTTTCATATGAGATGATATATGATCAATGTATTATTACAATGACGAGTGTTCCATATATAGAGAACATATGGTGACCATCCATGAAAGGATGTGTCCCTTGGATAATAAATAACTAATTATTTATTATATATATTTATACCTTGTATTATAAATATCATGTCATATATATATATATGGAAGAATTTCTTCTCGATTTTTTCCAAACATCAACACTCCCTCTCAACAAGGGAGACATTATTCATCATGAGAAAGTTTGTCTCTGAAGTATACAAGGTATAAATATATATAATAAATAATTAGTTATTTATTATTTCTTCTCGATTTTTTCCAAACATCAACACTCCCTCTCAACAAGGGAGACATTATTCATCTTGAGAAAGTTTGTCTCTGAAGTATACAAACTTCACCCTAGAATCATGACACTTGTCTGTCAGTCTTGAGATATGTCTCTCTCCCACCTGAACCGAGGGAAAACTCCTTATGTGGCTCTCCCTCTAAGCCAATTGACTCTCTCTGAGATCAGACTCACTCTGAGTCTGCATGTGATAGCATCTATCATTTTGAGTCGTTACCATTCCTTTTCAAATATTCATGACTAGGAAAGAGACTACACCAAGGTCGTTCACCACAGGTACACCCATGTGGGTGAATGTCAAACTAATGATAACTGACATGGGGAAAGCACCTCAATTACCTTGAGTCCATATTATTCCTTGTCATGATCAAGGAAGGACTACACCTGGGCCCATTTACCACAAGTACACCTTTGTGATAAATGTATCCTATCTCCCTTGGTTTGCAGCCCAATCTAGGTGAAGGTACGCATGATGCTTACTTGGGACATTCACTATAGGTACAACCTTGTGGGTGAAATTCTGCTTGATGTTTCCACACACTAGAGGAAAACTAGAACATCACATCTTTTGTTCTTTGAATACTACGCTTGGGCCATTCACCATTGGTCAAACCACCATGACCAATCCTGGGAGAATATATGCTCGATGTTGAAACATCAACACTCCCACCTATCTAGGGAGGTATCTTTCTATGATGTCTTCATCTAGTAGTATACTAACTGCTTTGTAATCAACTAGTAGCACACAACTATTGTCTAGTGACACACAGTTACTGCTAGTGGTACACAACCATTGTAGTAGCACACAACTATTTTCCAAAGACACACAGTCTCTGTTAGTGGTATACAACCACTATAGTAGCAAAAGGTCTATCACACATGGCACTCCCATGTGGACTTTTAGAGTCTACTCCCTTTAGAAACATTAGATTCAACTCCCCATAGTGTTTGACGTCAAGGTCAATTGATCTAAAAATGGAATGGATTTGTTTCCAATAGATCTTTAAAATGAATAAGACTTATCTCTTTTAAATTGCAAGTGTAAAAATGGTATGTGTTTGGGTAATTGGATCAAGTTAATAACACATAACACATACGTTTAATGATTTTTTATTAATCATGAGCAGCATATCATACATATAAAAACCATCAAAAATGAACACATAACACAACAAATGATAAAGGAATTCACCCCTCTCTTGGGATACATCTCCTGGTCCAACTTCCCTTGGATCATTTTCATTATGATTAAAAATTTCTCTTACAGTGCTCTGAATACAAAATGGATGGCTCCAATGGCTTCATAATGTCCAAAAACCCCTAGCTAGGCTTTTTCGGCACCTAGTTTGGCCAAAAAATGAAGAAGTTACACCTCCTGGAAGTTTTCCCCTTTAAGCTTGTTATATATGCTCACCAAATTGTGCCCACTGACAGACTAACCCAGCATCTATGTGTTTTTTGTGATAAAACCAAGCACATGCCACGATCCCACAAAATGAGCGAAAAATGTAGGATCGTTTGCGTCAGCCCCCAAACTTCGGCGGAGAACTCGGTCATATGGCCCCATGTGGCCAATGACCTAATAGTCGTGTGCCCCTCAGCTAGCTCCTCTGCACTATGGTGTATGGTCATGTGGTATATTTCCATAGAACTGGGGGTTTTTAACTCCAAGTATTATTCCCAAGCCAACGGTTATAACGAATGGGTGTATGGATATGCTACAGGGCTATACAACATAGCACTAGTCTACACACAAGGTTAATGGATAGGGTCATGTGTAATGGTAGTATACATTATGGTATGAATCGGAGGATGAACCAAGAATAACGGTTGCATGCACCAACGGTTATGTGATGTTGTTATGTGGTGTGGATAAAAACGGGAGCTAAGGCCTAGGCCCCAACCCTTTACACCGTCGTTCGATCCTTAATTCCAATTCAAATAAATATAACACCATATACAGGTAAGCAATAGCATGTGGGTGGGATGGTAGCCCATCCCTACCAAGTCTTTGATGATTCCCCCCCGGAGGTCATGGGTTCCAACTCCCGTGGGCACAAAACCAATTTTTACACATTGAAGAGGGTGCCATGTGGCATCCCACGACTGGGCAACGTGGCACCATAACACTTGCCCAATAGATGGCATGTGTCAACACCAAATTTGTCCACTTTTCTACCTCTAAGACTGTAAAACCATGCCACATCACCTGTACGACCATGCCATATCACTTTCCACATGTGGGTTTGTACCCTGTCACATCAGCACTATACGGACTGTACAGTCGGTAAAATTTTGCGTGTTTGGTAAAATGAACAGAACATGATATATTTCTCATACGACGTCTATTTGAGCATGTTCAAGTTATGTTAAGTTCGTGAGGATGAGAACTACGCATGTGTCCATTTTCAAGTGATTCCAAGCACTTTGATTTTTGAGCAAAATTTGATCCCCTGGATCACACCTCCCCATTGGGAAGCTTTTGGACCTCCAAAAGACTACTTTTAGTCAATCCGAAGATGAGGGTATAGTTCCCTCACATTCCCAACCTCAACCCACTTGGCCTTTCTTGGATTGGTCCCTTTAAGAACAACACAAAACTTGCCATGTCTTGTCCTGTACTTGGCTTGGCTCTTTTTCAACTGTTCTTGAACGGTTTGATGCACAAACTGAACTTGTTCAATGAACTTCTTGGCCTGGTTACAAGCATGCTGAAATTAGTGTATATTCTCATGCAATCGTCTTGCCCACACCAAAATGGCCAGCAACAAGAGAAGAATGTGCTTCCCTTATCATGTTGACTCTTTCACCCTGTGAAAAACATAGCTTGCCAAGATACAAATTTTACCATGCACATAGGAATCCAATTCCTCAACTTGGTTAGTACGACACAAAGTTGCATAAACATCTATGAAATCAGCATCTAAAGAATATTGTTCCAAATATCTCTCATGCATGATAAGATGATGCTTAAAAAATATTGAAGCACTAACAATAGGCCTAGTAAGCATATCAGCAACTTTGTCATAAATGTCTTTCTTATACCTTATCACCAAGTGGAATACATATCTTGTCAAGGCATGCAATGGACCTTGCTTTGCTTTCAAATGTTTCTTCCATGTGTCTCCTTCAGCAATCATATATGTAGTCTTGTTCAAGGCTCTGAAATCTACCCACATACGCCATATACAATCTTTCTCTAGTACCAAACCAATTGGTGACCTGCATGGTGAAGTGCTTCGTTTGATGACCCCTTTTTCAAGAAACTCTTGGGCTTGTTTTTTGATTTCAACATTCTCCATTTCTGACATCATGCACATGTCAATGTTTGGAAGAAGACCTCCTTGTTGCAGTAGAATCTCATGTTGGATACCCCTTTTAGGAGGCAATCCCCTTGGTTCCAAAAACATCTCAACATTTTCATTAACAACCTCATAAAAATCATATCGTAACTTTGCATCACATCCTTTGAAAACTTCTTCTTCATCATTTTCTTTGGGTTTAATCATCAAAAGTACAAGGTTCTTACTAGAATTGACTAGTCTCTTCATTTGTCCAGCATTTGTAAGTGACAAATTCATCTTCTTTGTATGTGATCTAACAATGTACTCAAATCCATTTTTAAACAAGTGATACTTATTCCCATGACGATGAAAAATGGCTCTCCTATCATATAAATATGGGCTTCCCAACACAATACCACAAATATACAATGGAATAACATCAAGCTCTACCTCATCTATATAGTTTGTAGTGATGGAAAATATCAGTTTACACCTTGTCACATGCAATTTGGCATTGTCACATATCCAACCTAAAGGGTATAGTTTAGGATGAGGAGTAGTTTCCAAATCTAGTTTCTTGACAATGTCTTCAGAAATGAGGTTTGCATGTGATCATGTATCAAAAAGAGTATCTATCTTGGTATGTTTTGAAATTACCCTTATGTCAAAACACTCTATTCTTTCTTTTTCATGTTGAGTTTCATTGATGGAATAATTTGAAGAACTAGTGCTAGCAATAGAATTCTTACCTTGAAACCCCATGGTTGTGATTTTTGTTTCATCTTCTTAATCAAATCCTAAATCTTGTTGTACAGTTGCAACAATGTTTGGTTTCTCTTTGTTGTTGAACTTTTTGGGTCTCTTTTCAAGATGAAGTTTCCAACAATGGTCTTTATCATGGTCATCCTTTGAACAATGTTTACATGAGAGTTTCTCTCTCTCTTTCTTGACTGAAGCATTTTTCTTCCCATTTCCTTCAAATTTCCTCTTGCCCTTGCCTCCATTAGAAAAAGACTTATTGTTTCCCTCTTGAGGTTCATTCCTTCCTCTTGCCTCTAAATGAATTTCATGTACACAAACTTCATCTAGATTTGAAGAATTAAACATAAGCATTGTATGCCTCAAGTAGCTATGAAAACCTACAATGTATTTGAGTAAATTTTCTTGAGAAGACAAATCTATACCCAAAACCAAAGCTCTTCTCCTAAATTCTTGAGTGAAACTTTGCACATCTTTCCCTTTAGCTTGCCTAAATTTTTTTCAATCCATAATAGCTTTCTGCATGTATGCTAATGGATAAAATTGCCTTTTAATTGCAACAATAAAATCATTCCAAGAGGATAAAACTTTATCATGTTTCTTCATGTCCTCTTGAGTTTTGGATTCCCACCAAATGAGTGTTGCATTGTCCAATGTTAAAGAAGCAAGATGAATCTTAGTTTCATCATCTATGATTCTTTGTATCCTACAATACACTTCAATCCGACGAATCCAGATATCCAATTTCTCATCATTTACCTCTCCATTGTACATAGGAAATTCAAACTTAATATCAAGCTTAAGAAAAGGAGTTTGTAAAGGAGTTTTACCATGTTCTTTTGGAGAATTTGGAGGTGGTTGTGAAATGGTGGAAGAGGTGGAAGATGGAGGTGAAGGAGGTGGAGAATGACCATTCCCTCCATTTCCCTTTGGATTTTTATGACCATTGTCTCCATTTCCCTTTGGAGGGTTGGATATTTCACCTTGCAATCTTGAATTCCTTTAATAAATAAAAACTTTGACCATCTCAGTCATATCATAAAAATATTTTATGAAATTTTCCTCCTCTGAAGGAAGAGTTCCATAACTCTCCTCATGAGCCATACTTGGTGAATATATCCTTGAAGCTTGAGGTGATTTGATAATTCTCCTTCTTGACAGTTGAGAACTTGGCTCTACAAGTTGACCTTCTCCTCTTATGATATTCAACCTTGTAAGCATCAGAAAAACAAAACACTTGCATGCAATCAAGCCTTCAAAAACCTATGCTCTGATACCAACTAATCTGAAAATGGAATGGATTTGTTTCCAATAGATATTTAAAATGAAAAAGACTTATCTCTTTTAAATTGCAAGTGTAAAAATGTTATGTGTTTGGGTAATTGGATCAAGTTACTAACACATAACACATAAGTTTAATGAGCTTTTCTTGTTGATATTGAGAGGGGGGTGAATCAGTATCAAGTACAATTTAAAACCTTTTTCAACTTATACTTAAACCATTCAACTATATCCAATGAGCAATGAACAATAGTATAAGAGTTACACCAATACATCACAATACACCATGCACAATATATGATCCAGGGGATCAAATTTTGCTCAAAATTCAAAGTTCTCATAATTTCTTCAAATCAAATAGGTGTGTAGGCCTCGTCATCATGAACCCAACGCAACTCAAACGGGTTCAAACGGACATCGGATGAGTGAGATATCGTGTTCTGTTCAAATTGTCAAACAGGTAAAAACAATTTACTGACTGTACAGTCCGTACAGTTGCTGATGTGGCAGGGTCGTACGATGATGTGGCAGGGCTGTAAGCTAACATGGCAGGGCTGAGTTGGCAAACAATTGGAAGTTGTGAGGTTGAATCATATCTCGACACGTGGCACATTATTGACAAGTGGGAAGGTGCCACATGGCCCAGACATGGGCTACCACGTGGCACCATATTTGATTGGTCGTTCAAAATTATATGGAGTCCATGGGGATCGAACCTCGGACCTCCCGCCAAGGTGGAGCACCTTCACACGGCGTGGGCTACCAATAGCCCACGCATTAGTTCTTAATATGTATATGTGTTAAAATTTATTTAAGTTTGACTATTGTATAGTTTGGCGCGGGGGTCGGGCTGGGGCTTAGCCCCAGCCCACAATTATGTTAACAATACATATGACCGATGATTAATTGTGCGGGAGTTTTTCCAATGGTTAAAACCACGCCGACACTTGTCGTATGTCCATTTGATTTGAACAATGGTTAGCCCCAGCCTTTTATGTGTGGTCACATGGCCATACACCCAACGACTTGGCGGTTAGGGGGCTAGGTTCCCTAACTGTTCTACAGTTGCGCGTGTGTTGTGGTTGTGTGCCTGGTGCTAGGTTTTAGCACAGAAATGAGCGCAGAGGCTAGGTTGGACACACATAGGTGCATTTGGCGATCCAGAGACAGCAAGTTTGAAGGGGAACTTCCAGGAAGCCTATCTTCTTCAATTTTTGGCCAAATCAAGTGCCGAAAAATCCCAGCTAGGGGTTTTTGGACGTTCTGAAGCCATTGGAGCCATCTATTTTCATTTTGAGCATTGTAAAGCACATATTTTATCACTTTGAGAAAATAATATAAAAGATCCATTGGAAGCTGGACCAGGAGATGTAGCCAAAGAGAGGGGTGAACTCCTTTATCATTTGATGTGTTATGTGTTCATTGTTCACTATATTTTGTTGGTTATTATTGCATCTTGAATGTGTAATTTCTATAAAATTTGTGTTTGCAAATTGATCCTTTTTCATCAGAACACTTAAATAAAACTTGCAAATATTTTCAAGAATACAAGCCTTTATCATTTTCAGATCAAGTTGGTATCAGAGCTTAGGTTTTTGAAGGATTGATTATTTGCAAGTGTTTTGTTTTCTGATGCTCACAAAGTTGAAACTCACAAGAGGAGAAGGTCAACTTGTAGAGCCAAGTTCTCATCCTTCAAGAAGAAAGATTATATCATCACCTCAAGCTTCAAGGAGGCATTCACCAAGTATGGCTCATGAAGAGAGTCATGAAAATATTCCTACAGAAGATGAAGATCTCAGAAAGGATTTCATGGAAATGAGAGAAATGATGAAATTCTTGATGGAAGAAAGGAATACAAGGTTGCAAGGTGAAGGCTCCAACCCTTCAAAGAACAAGGGAGACAGTGGTGATAAAACTCCAAAAGGAAATGGAGGGAATGGTGCTTCTCCACCTCCCTCACCTCCATCTTCCTCTTCTTCTACCAGTTCACAACCTCTTCCAAATTCTCCAAGGGGACATGGTAAAATTCCTCCACAAATTCCTTTGTTAAAGCTTGATATTAAATTTGATTTGCCAATGTACAATGGAGAGGTAAATGCTGAGAAATTAGATAACTGGATTCATCAGATTGAGGTGTATTGTAGGATACAAAAAAATCAAGATGATGAAACTAAGATTTAGCTTGCTTCTTTAATATTGGATAGTGCAGCACTCATTTGGTGGGAAGCCAAGACTCAAGAGGACATGAAGAAACATGGTAAAATTTTAACCTCTTGGAATGATTTTATTGTTGCAATTA
>ML804942.1:76417-135453 GCA_009831015.1 Picea engelmannii | reverse complement strand
TCTTTCCCACGATAACATAATTGGATCTAAGTTTTTTTCTTTTATGCATGTTACTACAACATCACAACCTCGTCCTTTGTTCTACCCACAAATTTCCATGTGTCATATTTGGGATCAAATATGGATGCTCTCTTAGATACATATTTTACACTTATTGTTCAATTTTTTCTTGTTGTCTTTCCTATTGATTTATCTATTTTATTTTGGTCATTCTTCCCACTTTATTCATCAAGTTGGTTTTCTTCCCTTTGTCTTGCCTTGAGTTCTCTAGCCCTTTTTTCTTCTTCCTCTTCCTACTTTATTTCCAACTTGAATATTTTCTCTTCCTCAACCTTCTACATTTTTTTTGCATTTATCAAGACCTTTGCTATTCCTTAGACTTTTTCTTCATTTTCTTTTCTTTTGTCTTAGAGTTGTTTTTCTTTGATTTCCTTGTAAGGGTTTTACCTGTCTCCTTTGATTCCTTCATTGTATTATAAGGATTTATCATCTATTTCCTTGTCTCCTTGTTTTTCCCCAGTTAGGTCTTCAATTTTTTTCAATTCTTCTTCCTCCTCTTTCTCTATTTGATCCTTCTTAGTATTCACGAAATCATTCTTTTTCATTTTTTCCTTCACTTCTTTGTTCTTCCTTTTTGCATCCACTTCTCTGCTCTTCCTTTTCGCCTATTTTTCTTCTCTCTTTTTTCTTCTACAATTGCTTGAGCATCTCATACACTCTTTCCATTTCTTCCTCTCTTTTCCAAGAATAATCTTTGTTTGCTAACCAATTTTCTTACTTGATTTTTTGGGTTTCTAACTTTAAACATCTTGTTGATCAACCTTTGTGGGTTTATTTAACCTTCCTTTTCTAATCATAGCATATATCTCTTCCAACATTTTTCTAACATCTGTTAATATATCTTGGTACATTGTTTAGTTTTCTCATGATTTAGGTCCTTAGGATCTATTTTTCTCTTTAGAGGGTTCTTGATAGGGCCCTCCTTTCTTCTTGATTGTTGTTTCAAAGATCCAAATCATTTTGATGTATTTACCTTGAGTACTTTCCTTCTTTGATGATAGTATTATTGGATTTTTTTTTCTTAATTTTGTTAAAATCCTCTTCCTTACCTCCATCGAGGCTTGTCTTTCCCTTTCTCCATGATGATTTTTTCTTCTTCTTCTATTTTCTCATGAAAATTTCCTAATTTATTTTGTCATTTTCCTTTATAACCTTGTTGTGTTGTTTTTCCTAATGTTTTTTTATTGATTTCTCTTGTTTTTCGGGACCTTTTGGGTTCACTCTCTTTTAATTCCACCTCAAACTTTTTTCAATCCTTGGATTATTCTATCTTTCCATAGTATTCTTCATCATTTATTTTTCCTTGATGGGAACTTCTAATTCATTAGGTTCAATTTCATCCTCATCATTTCATACCTATACTCTGCTTAGCCTTTGAACTTGTGCCTCTTATTTTGATGCCTTCCCCTGTGTATACATCTAATAACTTTTAAAAATTTTAATCACTTCTTTTATATATGATTTTAATTCTTTCATTATTTGTTTTTTCACCATTATGTCTCAAAATATCCTACAAAGATCATGCATACTCTCGTGGACTATTTCATTCTTGAATGTTCTTTTGTTGATGCCAATGTTTCAACCATTTACTCAATGTATATATGTACCTATGCCACATCAATTATTAAAATCTACTTAATTTGTTGCTGATTTTTTTCTTAAGCTTACACAATTCTCCTATTAAATATCTCTAACATTTAGAGTTGCATTGTATGTCCCCATTTTTGGATTTCCCTGGTTTGTAGTCAGAGGCGACCTTATGAGCTTATGTTAACTTGAATAGAGGGGTAAAATGAGGTTAATAATGAGCTTTGGAAATTTGGAGGGGTTATATGGGACCCAGACTAGTCCATTCACCATCTATAATCATCAGGATTGTTTCCACAGAGTTCTCTCTTGGTTCTGTGGCATTCCAACGATTTCCATAATTTTAAATACACTAAAGGTATGATATGATCATATTGTCTGAGGGGATACCTTCGTGTAATAGCTCGTTGGAAACAAGAAAAAAATATTTAGAGGTTGGTATGATGAAAAAGGGACTTCAACGTCCGAGAATGTCTTAAGAGCCAATTAATCACTTTCCGACATTAAAAATGGGTTAATAAAAATGGGTGTTTTAAGTCACTTTAATTTTATAAAGTCACTTTACTTTATTAAAAGTAGGTTAATGAGTTTTAGTTGCGTGGGTTAAGTTTATATCATTCTCAATTGTAATGAGTGTCATGTTTATCTATAAGCAAAATAATGTAAAAGCCGCTTTTTTATTGAGAATGAGAGATTCATAGAAATTAATGTTTCATTTAATTTGAACAACTCTTGGATCCTCCCTATTCATTAAAATGTATTTATTAAAGGAGAAAATCAAATAACAGATAAGCAACCTTAAATTGAATTGTTTTGAATTGTCAAAGAAAAGAAAAATTTGAAAATGCATGATTTTTAAACAAATTTTTACGGTCCGTAAAAATAAAGCATAAAGCATAAAGCATAAAGCAATTATTAAAACCATTGGCTTGATTCTATTCTTTGAAATATAATTTTCTAAGACGTAGATCATTTATCTCAAAATATAACACTTAAATGAAGAAATTCATTTCGCCAAAACTCCCAATTAATTCATCAATGCACCAAAATCAAATCTTGACGAAACTGTCGAAATACTAAGGTAATCCAAATTACGTGAATAGAGGCATAATGCACATTCAAGCAATGCTGAATAAGTGAGGAGAAAAATAATCAAAAGGCACAAATAACACTAGTCACCAAATCCTCATAAGCCAAAGAAAAGATAAAAAACATGCAACAAAAAACACCACCAAAAGGAAATCAACAAATCAAGTAAGACAAAATCAAAAGCAATGAAAAGCATGGTTTTTCCAAGATTCAAATAGGGGCCCCTTCCATTTCCAAAAAAATAGAAGGGACTTATTGGGAGGCCGACAAGATTCAACGCCTTATCTTATTTATGACATTTATGATGATGCAAGCATGATTGTACCCGAATATGACAAAGGATGGGTACTTAAAAAATTGCCATGGGATATTGATCTTTCTTCTCAGGAGCCATGCATGGAGGATGACAAAGAAAGGGGATGATTTGGTGGATGAAAACAAATAAGAAATTTTGTACGAGAATGATAGTCCACATGAGTCCCATCATTGCATGGTATGATCTAGTGAGTCAGTTGGTGTTGATGGGGATAACATTCTTTCACATGAAAGTAAATAAAAAAATCTCTTGTGTGACAACCCACACCATGTTGATGAAATTGAACAAAGACCCTTAGGATTGTGTGATTCGAAGGACCAATTATTAGGTCACAGAGGAGAAAATTGTATAAGTGTTAACAAGGGAAAATGGTGCTCATAAGTTCATTTTAGATCTTATTGGGAAAACTGAGTTTGAGGAGAGAAAAAAAGGATTTGTAGGTGGAGTCACTAGTGCTGAATTGTGCATAATCAAATAAGCACTAGTGCAAATAAAATCAGATTACTTGCAGTTGTTCATGGATAGGGACCTTGCTCTCAAGTTTGCTGAAGACGAGGAAAGGGAAGTTGAGGAGATTTGTTACCAGTTGAGTTTGGCACGCTGCTCATCACTTATAGTAGAGACTCCATCAAATTTGGCAGTCATGATACATGAGGGCATGAGTAGCCCCGATGATTTGAGGGAGGAGACTCTTGTGACGATCTCGCACAAGGATAATTTAGAGTTGTAGGTGCTTGAGGAGAGGTATGACATAGAGGGTTTTGACTATACTCATATTTTTCATTGTGGGGGTAGTGATCCATTTCTTTTGGAGAGCCCACTAAAGGATCAAGGCTTAGCTGCGGAGGAGATAGTTGAGCACATTCCTTGTGGACCAACCCGCAAGGAAGTATATGCATATGTGGATTGGGTGGATATAGACATGAGCACGCTATGGGATATAAGTTCAGGTGACACCAATAGAGTGATGGATACAGTAGCGCCTACATGATACATAATGATACGAGATGATACAATGATAGGAATCAATATGCAGGGGTATTCATTGGCACACAATAGTGCAGAGAGGAGTTGTGCATTGTTTCCTCTAGGGAGACCTCCCGACAGAGTCCTCGAGTATACCATTGAGTTGAGTTTACCCAATATTAGTGAGTGAATGCGTAAGCCTCAGGGAGAAACATATCCCTTGATGATCAGTCTACATCTGGGATATCATTATATGAGGGTCAGGGAGCAGGATAGTCACAAGTTTGCTTCCAAACTTCATTATGATCTCTTGGTCATACCCTTTAGGTTGACCAACACACTAGTCATTTTCTAGTCTTGTGGGTAGTGGAAGAGGCATCTATTGTTGTTATTTGATGCCTTCATTATATACAACAGGACATGGGAGTTTCACCTAAGTCAGTTGGATGAGACAAGTGGAATTGTGGCCATGTCATATGTATTTCATTTGGACCATGTGATCTGTGCTCATATTGCACAAGAGGAGATACAAATTCTGTTGGATCGGTTAGTGGATATTTTAGTAGGCATTGGGAATGGCGAAATTTTAATCTGGAGGTGGGATCCTGGCATTCATCAGAGTGATAGACTACTTCAGACGATGAGGAGGATAGTTAGGGTAATTGTTGAGCTTTGTTCTATACAACCAGGTAGTTTTTCCCTCGTGATACCCAGGATCAAGTCTATCTACAGGTTGAAATACTTTGACCTCACTAAGATGCTTTAGCGACACATGATCCAGGATAGTGAGTTCATTCCTTTCAAGGATTTCAGTTTGGAGGTTCGGGAGAGGAGAGTGCAATATGAGCATGGTGATCAGAGGGGTGTAGGATTAAAATGACGATTCCTCTTGGATATTAGTTTGGGACCCTTGGGATGCAATGTTTGACATCTCAGTAGCAGACACATATGGGATAGCCAACTTTCATGTTATGGAGTGTACTCTAAGGATTCTTAGGATTGGTTGCTTGGAGGAGTGGTCTTCTAAGGAGTTGACCGAGTTTATGTAGCTTATGATTGTCTAGATTATCAAGGGCAGTCAAATGGATTATTGGGTTAGCACCTTGCAGATCAATGCTACGAGTAGAGGGTGCTTCACATCATACAGACCAGTTCGGAACCTTGGTGACTTTACCATTTATAGGCAGAGGTTTGCATGGATAGAATTTGTAGATGATGTGTTGGGAGATATGAAGGAGTGTACAACTTGTCAACAGAGTAGGTCAGGGCACACCCATCTAGAAGGTTTGATGCAATCCTTTCCCATTTTAGAGCGAGAGTGGGAGGGCATGTTGATAGATTGGATCACATGTTTACCAAGGGTGCAATGGGAAGACAATATGTATGCAATGATTGACTAGTTCACACACTTCTTGGCGATTTCTTTGGAGTATGGGGAAACACATGTGACAGAGCTATCTAATGGAGAGGGGTTTAGAGTCCATGAGAAAACTAGAGTCATTGTCAGTAATCGGGACACACTTCCTTTTCCTATATTCAAGATCAAGTATGGCAGTGGATTTGAAGGTCATGATTACACCTGGATTCCTATTCTGAACACTAGTCATGGCAGTAGGGTCAGTCCTTACAAGTATGTTGGTATGGAGTTCCAGGAGAGGATGATGCAGAGTGGGCACGATGGTCGGATGATTATTATTAGAGTGGCACAACGTCAACATGGCGGTTTCTTTTTGAGATTAGCTCGGGACCCAGGGATTTTAGTATTAGATAGTCCAACAACTTACACATAGGCGAGATCTAGTTTTTTCTTTCACGAGATTGGTGTCCTAGTAGAGTAGTTTTTTTGGGTGTTGATCAAGTTGTTGTAGGAATGGGTTTCTCTTCTTATAGATAATATTCAGAAGTCCTCTTATGTTTGTACCTTTTAGGACCACGCATTGAGTGGAGGATGCTTCATATATTCCAGGGTGATTTGGGATCCTGGTATCATTTTCAGTTTCATTTTGGTTTAGTTGATGGAGTGTCAGTTTGTGATGCAATTTCTCGAGGACAAGCAATATTTGGGAAGGGAGGATTGTAATGTCCCCATTTTTGGATTCTCTTTCTTTATAGTCGGAGGTGACCTTATGATATTATGTCAACTTGAGCAGAGGGGTAAAATTAGGTTAATAATGAGATTGGGCAATTTAGAGGGGTTATATGGGGCCCATAATAGTCCACTCACCATTTTTCATCATCAGGACCGTTTCAACACAATTCACTCTTGGTTCCATGGCATTCTGACGACTTCCGTAATTTTGGATTATTATTGAACATGCTTTAATTAAATACACTAAAGGTATATATGTACCATATTGTATGAGGGGATACCTTCCTGTAATAGCTCGTTGGAACTAGGATGAAAAGATCTAGAGGTTGGGATGATGAAAAAGGGACTCTAGCGTCCGGGAATGTCTTAAGAGCCAATTAATCAATTTTTGGCATTAAAAATGGGTGTTTTAAGTCACTTTAATTTTATAGAGTCACTTTAATTTATTAAAAAGGTAAAAGGGTCGAAAAGGGTCAATGCAGAGTTAAAAGGAGAATGATGGCATCCCTTCTCTCACTATTTGCTTGTATTGGCATTTTCTAATTTTTTATTGAGAGAGCTCATTGTGGCTTTGGAACTCATGGGATGAAAACCCTAGGAGAATTTTCTGAGATTGGTTTCGGTGGTGAGACAAATCCACCCTAGCTAGTCATTTTTGGGAAGAGATCATACAAATTTCTTCATGGTTCTTTGTGTATCTGAGTATTCTTACTTTTTGGGCAACAAAGTTTCTATTTGCAGCTGATTCTTCATTGCGGTGACCAAGTTTCTTGAGGTGGGATGCTTTTCTTCATAAAGGATGAGTCCTCCACCTTGCTAGGAGAATTTAGTGACTAAGGGGGTCGCATTATTGATTAGAAGGGGCGAGTTTCACTTGTTGGTCACTTTTCTTGCTTGCCAGACACATTTCTTGGAGTCTGGGTGCATTCTCTCTATACCGGGTGCATTCCTGAGCAGCCAGACATAGGTCAAGTTCCCTATCTACTGATCATACCATCTCATTTGGGGGAGAAATTTCATTAGTTGGGAAAGTTAATAACTGACCTAGGTCGTTTTCTTATCTAGTTGAGTTGTATTCCTCCTTTGTGGCCAAATCTTTGAGTAAAAGGAATGATCTTCTTATAGTTTCTTACTATGCAATTGAGGGATGAGTTTGGGTGTTGTTGGAGAAGTGAAATAAAGGCTATTGTTGTCATCATATATGTTACCCATTGTTGGATTATTATTTGTACCTTATTGGTCAAAATATTCACTTACAACTCTGTATTTTTCCTCAGAAACAATATCAGTTCTATTCTACTAGCAATAAAATACTATTATCTGAAGTATTTCAAGCATCCCTGTGAGTTAACTGCATGTATTTTCTGGTTCTTTATATACTGGAAATGAGATAGACATATTTCTGATGTGTTTCCTTGAATATATCAGTTGTGTGTGTATTGTGGGTTTCCTATTCTTGTTGTCTATATCTATGTTGTATTAAAGAGTTAATTTGGCATATTCAAACCACATGAAACCAATCATAAACAGTCCAAAAACCAAACAAAAACCACAACAATGAGTTTGTGGATTCTAAGCAATGAGAAGGCACCTACAACCCAAGTGTTTCACAAAAGTCAACACACAAAAAAAATTATATAATTTGCTATAGAAGTGGGAAAAATTATAATAGTAGTACGTTGGTACATTTTTCTTTTTCCTCCTCAACTCTAACGTGATCCTACAAAATTTTAGTTTCTTTTGTGTTGTTTATTTTATAAATGTTATCACTACATTTTTTTTTTTATATTTTCTTCCTTTTGCTTGAAAATTTTTCTTCTTGTTATTTTGAATTCCGACATACACACAAACACACACATAAAGGAAAACCTTGTGGGGAAACCCAAGGAGAGCTTCCCCAAGGAAACATTCATTCATAAAAGGTTTTTTTTTAACTATGAAAAATATAGTCAATATATTGTTGGGGAGGGGGGGTGTAGGGTACGTGGGGGTTTATAGGTATTGGGGGTATAAAAAGGGTTATTTGGGAAAAATAAGGTATATATAGTAAAAGTACGATTTTTTTTATTGGAAAAATGTATTGGGGAGGTATTTATCAATATCTAGAGAAATTAGGGTTATTATTCAATATCCCAAGAATGAATGTGCTATATCATAGGTTAATTGAGTGGAGACCCCATGGGCATAAACCAGTGCACCTAACCTAGGGGATTCAAACTAGGTACCTACTAGCTTAACTAGCCAAATTCCCAACAACAATGTCTACATTGGCTACAATTGGATGAGCTAATCCCTTAGACTCTCTCTCTCACACACACACATGTGTGTGTGTGTGTGTGTTTTGTCTTTTCCAATGATGTCTTTATTTTATTTTGGTAGTTCTATCCATTTCATTCACCAAGTTGGTTTTCTTCCCTTTGTTTTGCATTGAGTTCTCTAGCCTTTTTATCTTCTTCCTCTCTCTACTTTTGCTCCAACTTGAATCTTTTCTCTTCGTCAACCTTCTACTTTTTTTTTACATTTCTTGAGACCTTTTCTCTTCATTATCATTTTGCTTATGTTCCATTTTTTCTTATGTCAAATTCATCCTTTTCCTTCTTCTTCCCCTATCTCTCTCTTGTTTTTTTCTTCATTTTCTTTTCTTTTGACTTATATTTATTTTTCATTGATTTCCTTGTAAGGGTTTTCCATGTCTCCTTCAAGTCCTTCATTTTCATCCAAGTTTTTTCCACCGGTTTCTTTGGTATTTCCTAGTTAGGTTTTCAAAAAAATTCAATTCTTCTTCCTCCTCTTTATTTGTTTGATCCTTCCTAGTATTCACAAATTCATTCTTTTTTATTTATTTTCCCGTCCACTTCTTTTCTCTTCCTTTTTGCATCCACTTCGTTTCTCTTCCTTTTTGCCTAATGTTCTTCTCTCTTTTCCATTTTCTATTTTTTCTTCTACAGTTGTTTGAGCCTCCCAAAGACCATTTCCTCTTATTCGTCTCTTTTCCACGCATAATATTTGCTTTCTAACCAATTTTCTTACTTGAATTTTATGGTTTCTAACTTTCAACACCTTGTTGATCAAGATTTGTGGGTTTCTCTAACCTTCTTTTTCTAATCAGAGTGTATATCTCTTCCAACATTTTGTTAACATCTTGTAATATATATTGGTTCATTTCTTAAATTTCTCTTATGTTAGGTCCTTAAGATCTATTTTATTTATTTATTTAGAGGGTTCTTGATAGGGTCCTCCTTTGTTCTTGATTGTCATTTTGAATGTCCAATTCCCTTTGATGCATTTCCCTTCACTACCTTTTCCTCCTTTGATGATGGTATTATTGGATATTTGTTTTTCTTAACTTTATTAGAAGCCTCTTCCCTACCTCCATCAAGGTTTGTCTTTCCCTTTTCTCGTGATGTTTTTTTGTTTCTTCATCTAATTTATCATGAAGCTTCGCCAATTTTTTTTATTGTTTTCCTTTCCAACCTTCTTGCGTTGTTTGGCTTAATGTTTTTTTGTTGATCACTCTTGTTTTCTAGGACCTTTTTGGGCCCACTCTCTTCTAATTCCACCTTGACATTTGCTTGGTCCTTGGATTATTTTATCTTGTCATATAGTAACAACCCACTCGGTGTTAACTTTTTTTTCAAATCAATATACATAAAGAGTAGTCTCAAATACTAATAGATATATATCTTGGGTCATCCTTCACATGTTGTGTCAAAATGTGTGTGTGTGTGTGCATGCACATACACACACACACCAATTCTAATTATGATTCCGTAACATATAATTATAATTCCCATATTTATAATACCACTTATACTTATAATTCCAATAATTATAATATAAATTATAATTATGTCTCAAGTAATTATAATACAACTTTTTAATTATATTTCCAATAATTATTATAACAATTCTAATTATAAATCTAATATTGTACTACCATTTTTAATTATAAATCTAATATTGTACTACCATTTTTAATTATAAATCTAATAATTATAATATCAATCCTAATTATAATTCTAATAACAAGGGAAATAGTTGCAAAGCAGCTCCAACATACAAGAAGCTCAATTACGTACTCATTACCAAAAGCGAAGTCCAACTTAATTCATTGACTCAATAAGTTATAACAACAATAATTTAAAACTTTTCATTAAAAATATGTATATAAGAAAAAAAAAAAAAAATTATAAAAATAATGGTTTGATGTAACTTGTCATCTAATATATATATATAAAATAATATGAACATGAATCATATAAAACACATAGAAATAAAAAATAGAATTGCTATACTATACTTTTAGCTTATTGCAGAAGGAATTATCCATGAATGCACTGAAGGCGAAAGACAATTGAAGTGGGTGAGACATTGTAGTTAGTGCGAACCAGAAGAAACCATTTTCGTCTCATCAATTGAGTGCTTTTGTCACTGCGGATTAATGCAGTCGAGCCATATCACATTAACCATCAATGCTCGATGCCATTCCCTCGTAAACTTCTCATTACCTTCCCTCGTCAGCGTCTTTCAAAGCACATTTGTGGCTCAAATTGAATTTCACATTTTAAATTGCATGGATTTTAACAAGGAGGAGCGGAAGTGAAAGGTCTATTCTTCATTTTTTCTTAATGCAACGTGGAAGCTCAACATTCTTTCACATTTTCCCTCGTTGGTTATCAACACCACATGTCGATTTTGCAAGAAAACAATATTTGTCGATCTCCTGAGAAAACTTGCCCGAAATTCATCGCTCTCCCTCATCATCTACTGTCAAATATTTCAACTCAAGTCAGGATAAGATAAAATGTAAAGAGAAGTATGAGGTCGGGATGAGTCCCAACTCCCACTCTTCCCTTCAGCTAGTTGCCCTAAGTCTCGACTTGTCCTGAGATTTTGCCCCGAGGGGAAAACGAGTCTTCCAATGAGGTGAGTGAGTTCTTAAAGTGTTGTATCAGGTTGTTAAGTAATCACCAGTTATTCCAACCAACACTCCCAAACCCCACCCTTGTGGTAGATTAATACACATTAAAGTTCCTCATTAGTTGCAGTGTAGGGGCTTCAAAATTTCTCAATTATTTCTTGAGAAAAAGGCAAAGAAGAACATGGTTATTTACATCATGTGTAAAAAATAATTCCTCGTACATTATATCTGCATTTCCAACACACTCAAAGTTTTAATCTATGCCTCCATCCAATATTTCTTGTATCACCTGCTAGAAAGTTGACCTCTTGGAACTTAGGAAAACGTATATTGCATTTAGGTACACACAATTTCAAATGTAGTGCTTTATAGAAAAGGACATGAAAACGTACCTCATGTATGGGCTTGGAGTTGTCTTTAGGGTTGATGCATTCGGTCACTCCCAAGGCCATGGATGCAGGGAATTAAGAAAACAATGGATTGAGACTATGCATGAATAACTTAATAAGTCATAGAGTTGATGTGTTCATTTACATTTGGGGAACTTGTTAGGGTTGGTGTCAAATCCAATTACTCTGGATTCTCCTCACTCTCGCGCCCTCAACAACCTTCAAAAATATAGGTGAACCAAGTAAGTAAATAATGAAAAACATTCTAAATTTTTTTGAGAAGAAAGTACAAGTTAGGATGCTAATTTGGTGAAAATTCACTGACCGCAAGGTCGACTGAGCTGAGACCGAATATGGTTGTTGTTGATCCATGTTCTACGTTAGCTATATTCCATGCAACACCAACACTTGGAGATCCAATATCCTGTATTTTCAACATAAAGGGTAAAGGGATCCTATTTCTATTTGTGTGTGCAACGCTCACTAATAGGTTTCTATTTGTAAATGATAGTGGATATTAATGTTAGAAGATGACGATCCCATCACGACTCCCCTCCCTGAGTTGAATATAAGAAATATCAAGGAGAAAAGAAGAGATTTTATAAGGTACATTACCTTGTACACTACCTTGATCTTATGAGATAGAAGGGGAATCATTTATTGTCAAATATTTCACTATGTTACTCAAGTTAGGATAAGTTAAAATTTATTAGACAAGGATGAACTCATTGATTCACGCTGACACAAATTAAAAATAAGAGGAATCAATTTCCCTTACTGGCTGGTTGGAGAAGGAACTAAACCAATGCTACTTTTTCTAGCATGGGAGTGGCATCCAACAGACCTATATAATCTAAGATGAAAGCAAAGCATGAACGAAGATGCGACCCTTTGAATCTAGTAGTGTTGTATAATTTGAGATGAAAAGCAAAGCAAAAACGAATATCATCTGGTATCTCTTTCCTAAGTGAATGTAAAGGACTGCCAGTTGCATAACATAGGAATGCCAGACCTATCCATGCCGAAGAGATAACAGAGAGATCGAACGAAATATGGTACACACATTTCTTGCCACATTTTAGGTTGATTATTTATCTTTTTACAGGGTGGTCAAAGGGCCTTCTCAATAACCTGCAAGACCTGCAACATGCTGCGAGCTTGCACTTCCTGAAAATCTGCAACAACTGTTGAAACAAAGATTGCAGTGTCAGCTTTCAGAGCCTCCATATTAGCCAATTATCTATTTTAAAAAAAATGTTATTTTTAATTAATTTTTAGTTATGAAAAATAGAGAAAATAAATCCCCTTACACTAGGGGATTTATGTTAAATCTAACTGATCTTGACCAATAGAAAATTAAATAAAATAAATTATAAAATTTGGAAAATTGAATATTTTTTAAAAAGGGAAATAATATAAGGTTTGTTTAAAACAATTAAAAAAGCACCCACCAAAACACACCCACTAATGTAGCAAAATGCACCCATTAATAGGCGGTCAACGATCGTTGATCTCCATGCGAAAGCTATAGTCCCTAGCCTGAGGTATTAACCATCAATGCTCGATGCCATTCCCTCGTCAGCTTCTCACTGCCTTCCCTTGTCAACTTCTTTCAAAGTACATTTGTGGCTCAAATTGACTTTCACATTTTAAATTGCATGTAGTTTAACAAGGAGGAGCGGAAGCGAAAGTTCTATTCTTCATTTTTTCTTAATGCAACGTGGTAGCTCAACATTATTTCACATTTTCCCTCAGTGGTTATCAACACCACATGTTGATTTTGCAAGAAAACGATATCTGTTGATCTCCCCAGAAAACTTGCCCAAAATTCGTCGCCCTCCTTCATCGTCTAGTGTCAAATATTTCACTATGTTACTCAAGTCGGGATAAGATAAAATGTAAAGAGAAGTACGAGGTTGGGATGAATCCCATCTCCTACTCTTCCCTTCAACTAGTTTCCCTAAATCTCAACTTGTCCTGATATTTTTCCTTGAGGGGAGAATGAGTCTGCCAATGAGGTGAGTGAGTTTTTAAAGTGTTGTATCAAGTTGTTAAGTAATCACCATTTATTCCAACCAGCATTGCCAAACCCCACCCTTGTGGTATATTAATACACATTAAAGTTCCTCATCAATTGCAGTGTAGGGGCTTCAAACTTTCTCAATTATTTCTTGAGAAAAAGACAAAGAAGAACATGGATATTTACATCATGCGTAAAAAATAATTCACGGATTTACTCAAAGTTCTAATCTACCCTTCCATCCAATATTTCTTGTATAACCTGCTAGAAAGTTGACCTCTTGGAACTTACAAAAAAGTATATTGCATTTAGGTACACATAATTTCAGATGTAGTGATTTATAGAAAAGGACATGAAAACATACCTCGTGTATGGGCTTGGAGTTGTCTTTAGGGTTGATGCATTTGGTCACTCCCAGGGCCATGGCTGTAGGGAATTAATAAAACGATGGATTGATACTATGCATTAACAACTTAATAAGTCGTAGAGTTGATCTGTTCATTTACATTTGGGGAACTTGTTAGGGTTGGTGTCAACTCTAATTATTTTGGATGCTCCTCTCACTCTCGTGCCCTCGACAACCTTAAAAAATATAAGTGAACCAAGTAAGTAAATAATGAAAAACATTCTAAATTTTTTTGAGAAGAAAGTATACACCAGGATGCTAATTTGGTGAAAACTCACTGACCGCAAGGCCAACTGAGTTGAGACCGAATATGGTTGTTGTTGATCCATGTTGTATTTTATCTATATTCCATGCAACACCAACACCTAGAGATCCAATATCTTGTATTGTCAACACAAAGGGTAAAGGGATCCTATTTCTATTTGTGTGTGCAATGCTCGCTGATAGGTTTCTATTTGTAAATGATAGTGGATAATAATGTTAGAAGATGACAATCCCATCATGACTCCCCTCCCTGAGTTGAATATAAGAAATATCAAGGAGAAAATAAGAGATATTATAAGGGACATTACCTTATACATTACCTTGATCTTATGAGATAGAAGGGGAATCATCTACTGTCAAATATTTCACTATGTTACTCAAGTTAGGATAAGTTAAAATTTATTAGACAAGGATGAACTCATTGATTCATGTCGATACAAATTAAAAATAAGAAGAATCAATTTCCCTTACTAGTGGGTTGGAGGAGAAGGAACTAAACCAATGTTCCTTTTCCTAGCATGGGAGCGAGATCAAACAGACCTGTATAATCTAAGATGAAAAACAAAGAGCAAACGAAGATGCGACCCTTTGAATCCAGTAGTGCTGTACAATTTGAGATGAAAAGAAAACCATGAACGAAGATCATCTGGTATCTCTTTCCTAAGTGAATGTAAAGGACCGACAGTTGCATAACATAGGAATGCTAGACCTGTCCATGCTGAAGAGATAATAGAGAGATCGAACGACATATGGTACACGCATTTCTTGCCACATTTTAGGTTGATTATTTATCTTTTTACAGGGCGGTCAGAGGGCCTTCTCAATAACCTGCAAGACCTGCAACATGTTGCTAGCTTTCACTTCTTGAAAACCTGCAACAACTATTGAAGCAAAGATTGTAGTGTCAACTTTCAGAGCCTCCATATTAGCCAATTATATATTTTAAAAAAAATGTTATTTTTAATTAATTTTTGGTTCTGACAAATAGGGAAAATAAATCCCCTTACACTAGGGGATTTATGTCAAATCTAACTGATCTTGACCAATAGAAAATTAAATAAAATAAATTATAAAATTTGGAAAATTGAATATTTTTTAAAAGGGGAAATAATATAAGGTTTGTTTAAAAAAATTTAAAAAACACCCACCAAAAAGCACCCACTAATGTAGCAAAATGCACCCATTAATAGGCGATCAACAATCGTTGACTGCCATGCGAAAGCTATAGTCCTTGGCCCGAAGCAAGGACTAACAAGGAAAATAGTTGCAAAGCAGCTAGTCTCTCCCTTCATAGTAAGTTCCAACCAACGTACAAGGAGCTCAAGTACGTACTCATTACCAAAACGAGTGAAGTCCAACTTAATTCATTGATTCAATAAGTTATAAAAACAATAATTTAGAACTTTTCATCCAAAATATGTATATATAAGCAATAAAATTATAAAAATAATGTTTTGATGTAACTTGTCATCTAATATGTATATAAAGTAATAAAATTCATAAACAAGAATTGTATAAAACACATATAAATAAAAAAAAGAATTGTTATACTGTACTTTTAGCTTAGTAGAAGGAATTATCCATGAATGCAATGAAGGCGAAAGACAACTAAAGTGGGTGAGACATTATAGTTAGTGTGAACCAGTAGAAACCATTTCTTGCTCGTCAATTGAGTGCTTCTATCACTGCGGATTAATGCAGTCGAGGTATGTCACATTAACCATCAATGCTCAACGCCATTACCTCATCAACTTCTCATTTCCTTCCCTTGTCAACTTCTTTCAAAGCACATCGGTGGCTCAAATTGAATTTCAGATTTTAAACTGCATGGAGTTTAACAAGGAGGAGCAAACACGAAAGGTCTATTCTTCATTTTGGCTTAATGCAATGTGGCATCTCAACATTGTTTCACATTTTCCCTCAATGGTTATCAACACCACATGTCTATTTTACGAGAAAATGATTTTCGTCGATCTCCCCAGAAAACCTTCCCGAAATTCATTGATATCCGTCGCTCTCCCTCATCATATATTGTCAATATTTCACTATGTTACTCAAGGTCGAGATGACTCCCAACTCCCGCTCTTCCCTTCAACTGGTCTCCCTATGTCTCGACTTGTCCTGCGTTCTTGCCCCAAGGGGAGAATGAGTTTACCAATGAGGTGAGTGAGTTTTTAAAATATTGTATCAGGCTGTTAAGTAATCACCAGTTATTCCAACCAGCACTGGAAAACCCCACCCCTGTGGTAGATTAATACACATTAAAGTACCTCATTTGTTGCAGTGCAAGGGATTCAAACTTTCTCAATTATTTATTGAGAAAAAGGAAAAGAACATAGATATTTACATCATGTGCAGATAAGAATGCCTGATACATTATATATGCATGTCCAATGCACTCAAAGCTATAATCTATGCCTCCATCCGATATTTCTTGTATCACCCGCTAGAAAGTTGACCTCTTGGAACGTACAGGATCTCGTAAGGATATAAATAAAAAAATATATATTTCATTTAGGTACACACAATTTCAGATGTAGTGCTTTATAAAAAAGAACATGAAAACATACCTTGTGTATGAGCTTGAGTGGTCTTTAGGGTTGATGCATTCAATCACTCCCAGAGTCATGGTTATAGGGAATTAAGAAAGTGATGGATTGAGTATGTGCGTTAACAACTTAATAAGTTGCAGATTTGATCTATTCATTTACCTTTGGGGAACTTGTTAGGGTTGATGTCAACTCCAATTATTCTGGATGCTCCTCTCTCTCTCGTTCCCTCAACAACCTTCAAAAATATAGGTGAACCAAGTAAATAATGAAAAACATTCTAAATTTTTTTGACAAGAAAATGTATGTCAGGATGCTAATTTGGTGAAAATTCACTAACCACAGGGACGAATGAGCCGAGACCAAAGATGGATATTTTGATTGATGTTCTACGTTAGTTGTATTCCATGCAACACCAACACTTGGAGATCCGACATCCTGTATCGTCAACATAAAGGGTAAAGGGATCATATTTCTATTTGTGTGTGCAACACTCACTGATAGGTTTCTATTTGTAAATGGTAGTGGATATTAATGTTAGAAGATGACGATCCCATCACGACTCCCCTCCCTGAGATGAATATAATACATATCAATAAGAAAAGAAGAGCTACTAGAAGGTACAATACCTTGATCTTATGATATAGAAGGGGAGTCATCTACCGTCAAATAGTTCATTATGTTACTCAAGTCAAGATAAGATAAAATGTATTATTCAAGGATCAACTCATTGATTCACGCTGGAAAATATAAAAAATAATAGAAATCAATTTCCCTTACTAGCGGGTTGGAGGAGAAGGCACTAAACTGATGTTACTTGTCCTGGCATGGGAGCAGAATCCAGCAGGCCTGCATAATCTAAGATGAAAATCAAGGCATGAATGAAGATGCGACCCTTTGAATCCAACATGGATGTATAATTTGAGATGAAAAGTAAAGCACAAACGAAGATCATCTGGTATCTCTTGCCTAATTGAATGTAAAAGAATGACAATTGCATAACATAGGAATGCCAGAACTGTCCACGTCAAAGAGATAGCAAAGAGATCAAATGACATACGCTACACACCTTTCTTGCCACATTTTAGGTTGATTATTTAGATTTTTTCAAGACAATGGGAGGGTGTTGTGGTGGGAGGCCCTTCCTGATAACTTGTAAGACCTGCAACATGCTGTAGGATTGCACTTCCCGAAAACCTGCAACAACTGTTGAAGCATAGATTGCAGTGTCGACTGTTAGAGCCTCCATATTAGCCAGTTATCTATTTAAAAACAAATATTATTTTAAATTAATTTTTAGTTCTGAGATATAGAAAAAACAAATCCCCCTTACACCAGGGGATTTATGTCGAATCTCACTGATCTTGACCAATAGAAAATAAAATAAAATAAATTATAAAATTTGGAAAATTTAATATTTTTAAAAAGGGAAATAATATAAGGTTTGTTTAAAATAGTTCAAAAAACACCCACTAATGTAGCAAAATGCACCCATTAATAGGCGGTCAACAATCGTTGACCGCCATGCGAAAGCTATAGTCCCTAGCCGGAGGCAAGGACTAATAAGTGTAGTGTTATTTTTTATTATAAATCGTTATCAATATTCTTATAAAAGTAACATATGATCATATATGCTAAGTTTTATTTATATTTATTTTTAAACATACACACAACCTTATATATTATACTTGATTTCTATGCAACAACTAAACACAAGTATAATTATGAGATTTGCAAAATGAATTATTATAAGGTCAATGTGCCCATGGATGTACATTGAAGTCATTTATTGACATTGACTTCATATTTAATCATTCTTCCAACTAATACACACTTTAAATTAAGCTAAAAGTGTTCTTATCGTTCCGGGTTTGAGTGATTTAGATTGCACTTCATAATTAATTAAACATTTGATTCAAATCACTCTTTATAATTAATAAAATAATAGTATGTGATGCATGATTAATTTTTTTTAAATAGATAATAGTGTCTGTGTTAATACTAATAGTTTAATAAGTCCACCTCATGTCCTTCAATTTTCATAGAGTGGCAAGGGTATGCGGGGTTCTCATTAACCTGGGAGGGGAAATAAATTGTTCCTATGCATGAAGTCTAGGAATTCTTTCCAATAATGTTGTTGAGGCGTATGCCCTTATGCAAGGTTTAAGGCTCATTTCTTCTCTTAACATTCATGATTTGACTATGGTGGGGGATTTGAAGAATGCCATTCGACATATGGTTATGGACAAAACCCCCATGGATTTCAACCTAGCATCAATGTTTTTCAATATTCAGCGAGCCTTGTCCCACATCTTAGGACTGAGATTTTGTCATGTACTCCATGAAAACAATTGAATTGCAGACTATTATGCAAATACACCTACATGTGAAAATGGGGGGGACATTTTTTTGAATGGTAAGGCTCATTTCCAACCAATTCCATAAGAATCTTGTCTCCTCACGTAATGTCAAATTGAAGGGGCACTTGGGTCCTTTTATGAAGTAAAGGTTTCAAGTCATGAGCCTAGGGGTGACACGATGGCCCTCGTATCACACACCTAGGTGGAACTACTTCTAAAATTATGAAACATTAAGCCTTTGATCACACGATCGAGGTAGGATTAAGACAACAAATATAGATGTAATTGTTTGGGGACTCTATTTTTTTTATATTTTGGCTTGGGAAAGTAAGAGTTGGTGTGGATTTCTTGTTCTTGGTTTGGCCCTTAGCTCACTTGTGTAAAGCTTCCTGGCTTGAGGGTTTGGTGCTCAAAGGAATCATGATACCTACTTTTTCTTTCTCTTGGGTAAGTAGTTGTTCTTCTATACTTTCCTAGACTTAGGGGCTTACTCTTCTTATAGTCTTGCTTATTTAGTGGCATCTATTTCCAGTGGAGCATTGTTAAATGTGAATATTTTACATCTCAACTCTGGTGGACTAGTTTGGCTTCTTGGAAACCAACCTATTTTGTTATGTGGGGTTTTCAATATGAAACTTCACCTTAATTGGGTCACAAGAAGGAGGGGGAAGTTGACCTTACAACCTCTCTCATTCAAGCAAGTGGTTGAGTGATCCAGATTATATTGAGAATGGAATGGAACACACACATAAATATAGAGAGTACAACAATACAATGAAACCCAACTTCTATTAATAAATAAAATAGTAGAGTATTGTAAAACACAAACTAGCTAGAATGGTGGTATCTTATCTCTGAAGAGAAGGAGATGTCAACTATGCTCATTCACAAAAACATGATTACAAAGAGGCTGAAGAGGGAATTTTATCATGAATCCTAAAAAAAAGAGGAAAAGACCCTAAACATCAAAACCTTAACTGAGGGTTGAACATCACCCAATACTATGGGAATTCAGAGATGTGATTCCAGAGGAAGTTCCTGGACTACCTTTGAAAAGAGATCTTGATTTATCAATATATCTTGTGCCTGGAGTAGTACCAACGTTGAAAGTGCCTTACAGAATGAACGAACGAGAGTTGGCGGAGTTGAAGATACAACTAAATGAAATGATGAATATACACTACATCATGTCAAGTGTGTCCCTGTGGGGAGCACCAACCTTGTTTGTAAAGAAGGATGACATGCTGAGATTGTGTATTGACTATAGATAGTTGAACAAGATGACCATAAATAAAACATATCATTTTCCTAGGATAGATGATCTATTCGATCGAATTAGAGGAGCTGCAATTTTCTCAAAGATTGATTTGAGGTCAGGATATCACCAAGTTAAAATTATGGATGAGGACATCCACAAGACAACCTTTAGAAAAAGGTATGGGAACTATGAGTTTGTGGTGGTTCCATTTGGTCTCACAAATGCACCAACACCATTCATGTGTTTAATGAATAGCATGCTCATCAAGTATTTATACAAGTTTTTCTTAGTATTTGTAGATGAAATTTTGGTATATTCCAAGAACAAATAAGAGCATGAAGAACATCTCAGGATGGTGCTACATGTGTTAAGAAAACACCAACTGTATGCTAAGTTTAGAAAATGTAATTTCTTTAAGAAATAAATCCAGTATTTAGGCTACATAATCTTAGCAGAAGGAGTGGCAATGGATCTTGAAAAGATCAAGGCAATCATGGATTGAGCTGCCCCTAAAAATGTGACAAAAGTAAGATATTTCATAGGATTGGATGGGTATTACAGAGGGTTCATAAAGGGATTTTCTAAGATTGGTAATCCTATCACCTCAGTACTACAAAGGAAGGGGAAGAAGTTTGTGTGGTCACTAGAGTGTGAAGATAGATTCCAATGGTTGAAGCATCTTTTAACTAATGCCCATGTTCTGAAAATTGCATACCTAAAAGAAAAATTCTTGGTTTGTACTAATGCTTACAAGGAAGGACTCGATGGATTTCTCATGCAAGATGGACAAGTGATTTGTTGCGAATCATGAAATACAAACGAGCATGAGAAAAAGTATGTTACCCACGATCTGGAGTTGGCAGTGATCGTGCATGCATTGAAAATGTGGAGACATTACTTGCTCGAGATAAGATTTATATTGATGATAGAACACTATGGTTTGAAGTACCTATTCAACTAGGCAAGGTTGAATACTAGACAAGCTAGGTGGATGGTGTTGATTAGCGAATTTGATTTTGAAATCAAATATATAAAAGGAAAGGAAAATAAAGTGGTGGATGTGCTCAGTCGAAGCATTCAAACAATACACTTAGCAACATAAAGTGTAGGAGAGTTTGACATCAGGTACAGGTTTAAAACCCTCTTATAAAAAGACAAGTTCTTCAATCAAGTTGTGAAAGGGTTACAACAAGAACCCTGTAGATTTTAACCTTGTACAATTATTTACTGCAAACATATTTTCAGTAAAAGAATAGAAACGATACAATGGAAAATACACACATTACACATATATTTTTCCCCTGGAAACCCAAACCAGGAAAACCAACATATTATGTATTCATTCATTCTGATACAGTTTTTACAATACAATATACATATAGGAGCCATCAACATCCAAAACCCTAATTCCTTAACTGGAAATAGAAAACCATCGATAAAAACCATGTGCTGAAAAACTGCCCAACAATGGACACAAAAATCGAGGCAAAAATGTGACACGTTTCTCGAGGGAAAATAATATATGAGGGAAATGAGCTTATCGTGCAAAGAATAAAACACATACCCAACAAACCCAGGGAAAATAATTATGAGGGATATCATCTTGGGGCCAATAGTTTGTTGTATAACAACATACTATATGTGCCTAATTTAGCAGATCTGAAGACCATATGTAGCTCACCCTGGTTACCAAAAAATAGTGACAACAATAAGGCAATTGTATTATTGGCTTGGAATGAAGCAGGACTTTTCTCAACATATTTCAAAATGTTTAGAGTGCCAATAGGTGAAATTTGAGCACAAAAATACTGTAGGTTTATTGCATCCTTTGCTTATTCTCGAGTGGAAATGGGAAACAATTTCCATGGATTTCATTACTGGTTTACCAAAGAACATCAAGCAACATGAACCTATCATGGTTGTAATGGAAAAGATGAGCTAGTCGACTAATTTTATACATATCAAATCTACTTTTAAAGCTATAGACATTGCTAATGATTTTATAAAATAAATTTTTAGATTGCATGGTTTTCCCAAAACCACAATCTGAGATAGAGATATTAAGCTCACCTCAAGTTCTTGGAGAATCTTGTTTGCAGGATTGAGAATGAAATTGGCATTTAACACAGCCCACAATCCTCAAACATATGGTCATATCGAAAGAGTGAACAAAGTGCTAAAGGAAATGTTGAGGATGCATGTTATGCATCATCCCAAGCAGTGGGAAGAGTATCTACCTCTGGTAGAGTTTGCCTATAATAATGGTTATTGGGAGTCATTGAAAATGAGCCAGTTTGAGGTTTTGTATGGCAGGAAGTGCATAGTTCCAATTAGTTGGGAGATTCCAGTGAGCAACATCACATTTGGATCAGAATTGGTGAAAGAAATAGAACATGACATGGTTAAGATAAGGAAGAAGTTGAAAGTTGCCTAAGATAGGAAAAAGAGCTATGCTCATAGCAATAGAATTCATAGAGAGTTCAAAGTAGAATATCATGTGTATCTTCGACTGAAACCCAAGAGAATTTCCCTGAGAATGGGAGCCTGTGCTAAGTTATTGTGGACCATTTGAAGTCCTAGAGAGAATAGAACCAATGGCATACAAACTTGCATTACCACCTGTTGTTAGAGATAAAAATGTGTTCCTTGTATCTTTGTTACAAAAATATGTACATGAAACTAATAATGTAATTGATTGGACTATGATACAGGTGGAACTAGAAGGATAATTCTAGCCCAATCCCCAATGCATCATGGACAAGAGAGAAACAATCCTCCAGAATCGAGCCATGGTGCAAGTCATGGTGCAATGGAAGCACTTTGGAGTAGATGAATTTACATGGGAGCTTGAATATGCCATGAAATTGGCATACCATTTTTGTTTTCTATATAATTGTATATACATGGTGTTTTAAAGACCGAAGACAATGTTTCTTTAAGGGGGAGAAGAGTGTAACACTCTATTTTCCCCAAGACTATAATTATGCTAAGAATTCATATAAGTATGTTTATGAAGCATGCAATTATGTTTTGATTTAATAAAAACACTACAATCATTGACTGAGAGGGAGAAACCTTGCAAGTATTGGCCATGATACACAAGTGGGAATTAATAAAAGCAGGGATTGATGAAGTGGCATGGAGTGGGGAGATGATTTTTCCTTATGAAGAAAACAAAAAGCTTGTTTAACAAACTAACTTATGCTTGCTAACCATAAGATCATACCTCCCAACGTGCCTTATCTGAATGAGCCACATGACTAGTTATAGAAGGATAGAGAAGTGGTTGAGGTGGTTAATGGTTGTTGATGGTTGGTCTTTTGGAGAAGCAAAGGGCCAATTGAATGACTGACAACAAGACCTCATGGTTTCCCCTTCAAATTGGGAACTATGGACTAGAGATTGCATATGCAATAAGGCCACAAGAATCCCAAGGAGATCAATGGAGGAAGATACCAAAGGTGAAGAGACACCACGAGAGAACATACACGAAGATTGTTCAACTGGATATTCAACAAACAAAGTGTTGTATCAGGATAGAGAAAAGAAGCGCGCACACAAGATTTGAGGGAATACTAACTATAGAAGATTCGTGAGTGGTGGACTCACAGATAAATAGGCGATGATAATAGAGGAGTTCGAGAGTGTAGATGGAGAAAAGTGAGAGGTTTCCTTGAAAAAAATAGGAAAATCATTCGAATTGAGAATGATCACCCTGGACAGAGAATACCCAAATCTAGGTCGGAGAAAGAAGGACTATAACTTGGTTCTTACTGGACAGAAAATGACACTGGTAAGGGGAGGTCATTGGGGGGATGTTTATAAGATAAGGGACTCCCTTATGCAGAGGAAATCCAGTTGAGAAACCACCTGATAAATCTGTAGAGTTTCTGAGCTCAGTGGAAGGGGGAAACTTTTGTTGTTTTCAAAGCAGGAAAACCTTCTTAGATCATCTCAAGGATGGAGTCTAGTTGAATCAATCCCTTGTGGTATCATGGCTTCGCACGGGGATGGCATATTTTAGGAAGGCACTCTACAGGATGGCCTAAGGTTGGGAGGAAAGGTGTCCTCTCTCAGTCAGTTGGTATTGGAAATTTTCTTGATCAGATAACTTTATATATATATAAAGTTAAGATATAATATATATTATAACTCGTTGGTTACATGAATGGAAAATTAATGAGTTGCAATATATAATCGTTGAGATAAATTTTTTTTAGGGTGAATGATAGGTGATGTGATGCAAAATCGAGGGTAAAGGAGGTGAACTATGATCTTTTGTATGAAAGTACAAAAGATTTCAAACAAAAATGGAAACAAAGACTGAAAGATATAAATACACACCCACTTATCCATGTTTCCGTCTCCACTAGACTTTAAATGTTTGGTTCTTCGATCAGATAAAAATGAAACAAACTAGCATGGGTTGGAATAAGATCCAAACTATCTAACAATCCAAATACACGTGTCCATTGCAAAAGAAAAGAAGGTATATGCTCTACTTTCTATTAATAGGGAGTTTTTGTTAAAGTGTAATGGTACTGGAGGCTTTCAGTTCTTTATTATTGTTGTATCATTTTAATTGATTTCATTGGAATCCCAAATGTCTTGTTTTTGCATGAAATAAAAAGCCTTGACATTTGGCTTTAATTTTTTTTACACTAAAGAATGTTTTTTTGGTAAATGTTACAAAGACATTTTAATTTTGTTTTAAAATGAGCTTGGAAATTTATATGTAATATATGGGAAACCTTAATAGATGTAATATATGGGAAACCTTTGGCATTAGATATTAAATTTTTGAAGGTGTTTGTTGATTTGGTAGAAAAGAAGCATGGTTGAAAGCCTCATTTACCACATATATTTATTTTGGTGTTTTTTGTCTTAAATTTATCTAGAAATGGAATTAAAGGGTCTAAGGATTTTTTTGTGCCCGTACGCATGTGTAATGATGTCTTCTCATACATAGTGTATCTTTTTCCTTCATCACAATATTGTTTTACTCAATCTACATATTCAATCACATATAATTAATGCCAAGCAAGCACACTAAGTGGAAAATTGCAAATCAAATCAAGTACATGTAATCAAGCAACTACAAATCATTTTCAAGAATTCAAGTTGTTGATCACATGAGCATTCAAAGATAAATATACATCAACATTAATTCTAGTTTGCATCAATAAACTTCTTACTCAACATTAATTCAACATTTGGTACTTGCAATAGGTTTTTGTAAGTGTCAAATCAAAATTAAGTTGAATTGCATTGTAATTGTCGGGTCCATTCTAGGTTGAACCCAACACCCTCCAATTTTTTATTCAAAATTGTTGGGTCTTATTTTCAAATGGTGGATTTTCAAGAAACCCTCTTTATATTGTCGAGTAAATGAGATTTTTATACCTAGACCTACATACACAAGAAAGCCTCATTCAATCTTTCAAATGGCTCAAAGTCAAGAATTATCGAGGTTACTAAACACTCTGATACTCATTGTTGAATACAACATAATCACAATCTACAGAGGAACTCTTAAATCTATTCTAACTTATTTGCAAGATTCACAAGAAAAAGTTGAACTTATTCAAACTCGGTCACAACTCCAACATGTAAAATTCAGCTCAAGAATCAAGAGCTTCTACAACATTAACCAATCTTTGTTCAAAACGATCCCTTATTTGAATTTGATGTTCATCAATTTCAAATTCCAAATTCCAATCAGCAGTCAACACATGATCAACATAGTAATGAAACTATAGATAAAGATTGAAATGAAACTAAAGTTATACATGAACTTGAATTTCAAGAGTTCACTGACGAAAACCTATCAATGGTGCAACAACATGCAGTAAATCAACTTACAAAATTTTTCAAGCAACAAATTCAAAATAATAATATTTCCAAACCTATCATCAAACCTTCGGAAGAAATTTGTGACAACAAACACAAAATAGAACTTGGATATGATAAGAAAGTTTCCTTTCATAACCCCAACTATTCTAGACCAATTCACTTCTATAGTGTAGGATTCCTCCAAGAAGATTCCACTTCACCTAGTTTTGCCGAATCAACATCATAATGTTAAATGCCAACATTGTCATCTAGTTGGTCACATGGATAATTAGTGTTTTGATCTCCATCCTTGTCTTCATTGTGGGAATGCAAATCATGTTTTATAAAAATGTCAAAATAAGAAGGTTTAAAAATGAACACTTCACTATGGTTGAATTTGCACTTGGTGATGGCATCTAGTAGCCAAGATTTTGTGTAAGTCTTACCATGAAGTTCAAACACAGCTAAAGAAATATTTAAATGGTGAAATTGCAAAAGTAGATGGATTTGAATGTCTTCAATCAATTGTTATCGATGATGATTTTGGGCATGAGTGAGGCCCAATTCTAAATGTCTTCTTGAATGGAAAATCTAGTCGATGACTCCCAAATGGTACTCTGTTATAGATTGGGGGGTGGGGGGGTTTACACTTATGAGTGAAAATGGTTAGTGGTAAACTAAAACCACCAAATGAAGTGAAAATGGTTTGTGTTCAACCAAAACCACCAGATATAGTGATGAATTAGTTAACGGTAACCCACAAGAAAACTCATTGTGTCTCACCTTTGAATTGACAAGGGGGGGTTATTGATGATGATGGTTAGACTTCAAGTTTTGACAACAAATAAAATTATGAATGGGAAACAACAACCTCTAGATCACAGACTTAGAAAAACAAAATATATCACATTCCTAATGGCACTCTCACCCATCAAGTTTATAGAAAAAAAAACACATACTAATATATACCTTCATGCCCAATCCCATCATCATCCAGCCCAAAAATCCATTGTAGTGAAAACTCTGGTTACTCAGGCCATCTAAATCTATGCTCCTCAATTCCTTGAGAAGGAAAAATCCCAACTAAATAAATTTCTTATCTCCAATGGTTACTCCATATTGAAGATTGGGTAGCTTCAAAAGATATCCTTATTGTATTTGACCAAGACAAACCCTAGAGAATGTTATTATATTATATTTATTAAGACGACCCTATTGTGCCTAACAATTAAATGTAATTTAAGAGGGTAAAGAGACATTTCCACCCATACCTAATTTAGGGAGGCTGGACCACTATTTATAAGGGAGGCTAGCGCCTCACTTGTTCACTAACTTATGAGCTTTGAAACAAGAGGAAAGTGTGCAAGTTTTGGAAGAGAAGTTGCTATGACTAGGTATGATGTCAAGGAGGGATTTCGTCTATCTATTGATATCTTTTGGTTAAGTGGTGCACTACTCTTCCTAGTGAAGGATTAGAGGAGGATCTTCTTCTTTGTTAGTTATCTCTTGAGAGAGAAACATTGCTCTTGGTTGGTGTTGACGGGCGAAATTGACCGCTTGTCAACTGGAAGAGTGAATCCAGTCTGGGGTTGTCTAATTAACCCAATCTGTTTGGATTAATTCACTCTGACGGGTTTAATGGCTCCGTTGGCCAATCTAAAGTCCTAAGGGAAGCGAAAAATAACTAAAATAAATACAATAAATTGCTAAATAATAATCACTGAAATATATATGTACATCTAAATATGTATATATACAGTTTATCTAAATAACATTTAGATAGTAGTTCTATTTATCATATATATAATATGTAAAAATCACGAGTTTTAATCTGAACTAATAAAAATCAAATGTAAAACGTTTCTTTTAATAACAGTAATAAAGAAATAAAAAATACTATTTGTTTTTGGTTTGTTTTCTTGTTTATATGCATTCATAAAATCAAATATTAAACTACTTAATTAAACAGAAAGATATAGATAGTGAAAATTATACTATATATAAAAACTTCTATAATAAGCAAGAAAATGAAATAAAAGAACATACTAACCTATTAATCATTTGAAGAATATGCGTCCAACTGTTTGCGTAAATCATGCATCAGTCCATCCACGAGACAAATCTGTTGTGCATCTTCACATTGTTTGGTACAAAAGTTAAAATGTGCTTTGACTGGTGTATTCAATTGATAAAACAATAGGACGCAAAATAATTACAGTGATATAATAGATCACAAGCGATAACACATGAGATAAATCCTACAGTTACAGCTTGCATTTAATCAATCGACATATTTAAGGTAAACCTCATAACATGAATTGAAATATCATTCAATTGTTTTGATAAAACTGAAGCATAAAATCATGAACCATGAAGAAAACTATATTGACAACCAAAACAATCTGCGAAGACGAAAGCTATCTGCATTCATTCAATTACCAAGATAAACAAACTATAGATCATAACAACATTCACAGATGACTAAAGCATAAAGTAAATATTTGTTATGTCTAAATTTGAGTATAAATTGTTCACAATAAGCCCTAGGCCAAGATGCCCTTTGTTTACAAAAATGATAGGTTTATTTAGGCCTAAGGAAAGATAACTGTTTATGTTCCTGAGATCAAATATTTATTTCAAAAATAAAGGGGGATGCAACCACCCTGATCCTACTAAATCCTCCAAAACTAATAACAATTCATTTCTGTTCATACAAAATGCATGACTGTAAGGTCTCAAGGATGCCTTAGATATGGGTTACTGAATATCCTGAAAGAAAAAGAAAATAGGAAGATTTTGATACATTTTCAACCACTACTTTACACAATTCGAATTAACATAACTGGCTATAGAATCTTGCGATTCTGTAGCTAGTTATTATAGTAAATGAAATCCAAATAAAACAACCTAATTTTAACAATATAATCCTATTTTAAAATGAAGAATCATACCTCCAACTAATGAAATCAAATCATATCGGGCAACTTTGGAATTCACAATGGCTGTTGCAACCTCCATGTTTTTAAATACTACGTTGCCTGTTGTCTTTATACACTTTTCTTTGCCTTGAATAGCAGATTCGAGTCTCTTGTTGTCACTCATTAAAACATCAATATGATCCTTTAAAGCCTTAACCTGTGACTGTAGAATAGGGATATCAGTATAATATCTATCGATCCATAATAGACAGACTTCACAATTTGATTGTGCAACGGTTGCATGGGAACAAACTTGGTTGTGAACCAGAGCACCCTCCATATCGATAGTGGATTTGTTAAGGATTATTTTTAAGACAGGGAGGTAAATTGTCAACAAAATTGTAGGGTCGATCAAGGTGTGGCTCGAATGAATGAAAATCTTCTGCAGTGAGGAACCTATCGATTTTAGAGTCTGAGCTTTTGTGGACTTCGATCATGCTGATTGAACTTGGATGAGCATTCGACTTGTTACAAATTCTCCTAGAAATTAGCCTGCTAGCTCTTTTGTTTTTAAAATTGATATCAATATTGCTCTTAGATCTCTTTCCTGTAGGTTTCTTTACATTTTTAACACATTCGTTTGGATGTGTAATCTGTTGGCAGGCTTGTTCAATGACCTTTGGATCGATCAAGGGTTCGATGTTAGGGAGAGAGACATAGGTCTGAGGAGGTAAGAGAGATGCCATCGGGTGGACAAGGGTCTCCTCAACCATGAGTTTATCTACCTCCCCCAGATCAGGGTTACCATAGCCATTTCGGGTTATGAATGAAACCCAACTGTCATTCTGTGACTCTAATTGATGTATGAGTAGGATTTTAACTAGGCCGTGATGAAAAAGGCTAGAGTCTGACCGTTGTTTTTTGTATCTTTTCCCCATTTTATAAAGACTCCTTAGTAAGTAATACGACATATTCAAAGGGAAACCCATAAAAATCATAAGCAGACGCAAATGATACAAAAATACAAGCTCGAAACGTCCCTCACAGGTAACAAATTGCTTTACCACAGCGAGCAAATCGTACCACCGAGATTTTAGGAAGGAAATGGGCATACCTTTATCAAAACTTGTTATTTTCCAAGATGTAAACAACAGGGTCCAAGGAACTTCTTCCACTTTTGCATTTTTAAACCACCCTTGACCGCTTGCTGGTAGCCCTATAGCTTGACTCAGGAACTCCTCGGTAACCTCCAGTTTCACATCACCAACTTTCGCTCTACAACCATCAAAGGAGAAAGTGAATTCTTGGGCAACCTGTAAATTGAAACCCTGAAACTTCCTAATGAAAACGAGCCAACCACTTCTCTCCAAATCTTCTCTGGCATCGTCATATAAGAGCAGAGTTTGAAGGCCATTTGGTTCAACTCTCACAACAAGAGCCATGACGAATGAAAGGGTAACGAGTCAGACACAGCACACAGAGAGGGTTTGCAAAGACATTCCAGAGCCATAACCCGAGCCCGTGACATTCCAACAATGAATGGTGTATGATCATAAATTCATAACGATTAGATGGGTGATTATTGAAACGCGTGCGAAGAGGGTTTGAAAAGCCTAAGGGCAGTCTTGGGAATGATGTTTGCCTGCACATCATAACACCACCAAAGCATTAAAATGAAAAATGAGTGCGCACGTCGTGGGTTCTATCACAAGGTTTGGGTGAGTCGAAAATCCATGACTTAGCAAAAGAAATATAAAGCCAAGAACCAAACAAAACCATACCAAAAAAAATCAAATCGTGGGGGTCCTTTGATTAATGTAACCATCAATATCTAAGCATGTTTGATGTTGAAAGGATCAAAACAAAGAGAATAAATCTCTATGGCGAGGAACCAACTTCATTAATAAACTGTATGAACAACTTGCCTTTGACGACATTTTAGAACAAAAAGGTAACACAGTCACAAATTTTCATGGTTCGTATTCATGCTTCCAGTCATGAACGAAGCATGAAAGACAATAATAGGAAAAAGCGACAACTTACAACTGTCGTTTCGAAAATTGCATCATGAAGAGTAATAAAGACAAATGACTCTGGTTAGGCAGCTATGTAGATCAATTAATGAAAAGTCAACAACATGCTAAGCTGCCAACAATGGCGACATGCTGGGAGAAACAGTTATCTCTGCAATACGAACTAGTTCGGGTTAGAGAATTCTGAAAAAACTTCAAACCGAAGAACAACTGGAAGATTATTTGAACATCTTTAAAGAGAACCAAACGCAACCCAGTTTCAGATACCTTTCGTTTAAAAGAATGAAAACTGGTGACAAACTTAACAAAAGAAAGCCACGATGTTAAGTTAAAATCTCCAATACTGTTGACAGGGCCACTGCTACCAGCAGGCGTCCATAGCCTCGACAGGGATGTCAATTAACCCACTCTGACGTCTGTATCCTACCCAAGAAATTTCAAATTAGAACGAAGGATGCTTATGGCCAACACAAGGTTTATACCTGAGAATTTTCTTTTACCTGACATTGCTTTGTTCAGTACCCCGACGAAGCTATCTTGGCGTCATGCATGTATTTACCCGCTGCCAGCAGACCTGTTCAGTGTCCCAGCGGGTTTACAAACACTTCCCACAACTCTCTGAGAGTTTATTCATATTCTGATATAGTTTTAAAGATATTTAATAGAGCGGGGTGACGATGAAAATTCCATTTTTTTAACTCAACTTAATATTTCCACAGGCCTTTAAATTTTTCTAGCAAACCTTCATCAAGATTTGAAAAACAGTTCATTGATAGAACTAATTTTCAAGGATAGGGAGACATCATTGAGTTGCTTTCTTAAAGAGCAGGGACAACGTAAAGAGACTTTTTAAAGATATTCGTGAATACTTTCAAGTGAATATTGAAACCAAGGAATCGACTTTCAGACAAATGACACCTTTAACCAGCCTACAATTTCAGAGAAGGACAACAATAGATGTTCCGACAGCCTTTGACAACTATTTTCGAGATGAAGCATTATGTTTCTCTTTGTCTAAGCTAGACTGTAACACATGGATGTTTGATTCAAAAGGACCGATGTACTAAAATGAAAAGAAAACAAAACAACAAAGAAAAATTGGAAAGCAAAGAAATCCAAACAGAAAAATATGTACAAAAAGTGTATCGGAGAGTCGTCAGGTAAAATACCTTTTGAGAGCTTGGCCATTCACCGGAAAGGTGTCTGGCTATCCCTCTAAATTCTGGAGGCGGAAAGAACTAGGACCTAGTTTTTCAACAATTAAAAATGGTGCCAACCACAAGTTTTGAAACTTAGTATGCTCTCCTTTCCCCTCATGAGGTTTGTCCCATTTAAGGACAAGATCACCTACCTTAAAATTTCTGTCTGAGGCAGAATTGGAATCAAACCAATTTTTGACAATGAGTTGATGTTAATCCAATTTTTGTTTTGCTTGAGCCCTCACTTCTTCTAACTTCAGCAAAGTGTTAATCTGACTTTCCAAGGGAGGATAGTCTTCTTCTTGCACCTTCTGCGATAACTAGAAAGATGGAAGAAGGACATGCGGTGGAAGAATTGCTTCCCTGCCGTAAATGAGAAAAAAGGGGGAATTACCAACAACAGTTTTAGGAGTTACCATATCAACCCAGATTGCATTAAATAGTGCATTATGTCAGTTTTTGTGGTTTTTGGAGACCATTCTCTTGATGATCTTGATTAGGTTTTTATTAGTTGATTCCGCCAAACCATTGCCTTGAGGGTAATAGCTGGCATAGAATTTTAATTTTATTCCTTTTTCTAGAGCGAAATCACTCATTTCGAGAGATGAAAAATAAGAAGCATTATCAAATACTAGGCATTCAGGAATACCAAAACGAGTGATAATATTTGAATTCAGGAAGGACATTACCTGGCTGGTGTTTACAACTATTAATGGTGCAGCCTCAGACCATTTGGTGAAATAATCTGTGGTTGTTATGATGTATTTATGCTGCTGCGAGGATGTAGGGTTGATTGGGCCTATAATATCGAGGCCCCATTGCTGAAAAGGGGAGTCTACCGAAACTGGTTGCAGCGGGAATGCTAACTTTTGTACTCGTCCATATGCCTTTTGACAAATTACACACTTGCGGCATAAGGCATGGGCGTCTTTGAAAATAGTAGGCCAGTAATAACCTGCTCTTAATACTTTGTGGGCAGTGGTGTCTCCACCGAAATGCCCACCATCTTTCCCTGCATGTAATTCCAATAAGAATTTTTCTGCTTCATCTTTTTCAAGACAATGCATAAGTATTCCATCAAAATTTTGGCGAAAAAAAATACCATTTACCAGCTGAAAAGAAGCATATTTTAATCTCAGTGCTCTCCTCTTTTTTGGATCAAGGTGACGGGGAGCTGATCCGTGTATAAGATAAAACTTGATGTCGTCATACCAAGGACTAGTAAGGTTTTGTGCATAGAAGATTTGAGTTTGATCGTGCTGATCTTGAATTAACATATCAGTTTCATTTTGCTTTACGATAGTTGAATCAACAACCAATTTACATAAACCTTGGCCTCTAACAATTTGTGCTGGGGTAATTTCTATGTCGTATTCTTGTAAGGATGTGACCCAGTTTGCCCTTTTTTCACCCAGTTCTTTCTGCACTAACAAATTTCTGACAGTAGGGTAAGGGACAATGATTTTCGTCCTAGATTTCAGTAGATAATGATTAAGCCGCGGAAAGTGATATCCATCGCTCTCTGAAAGGTGGCACTGACATTTATGAGCCCAAAGGGCATCTTCCTATAAGCGTAGGTACCCCATGGAGTACGGAAAGTGGTTTTGAGCTAGTCTGGGGGAGACATAAGGACTTGGTTATACCTTGAAAAACCATCCAGCAACGATAATCTTTCAGAACCATATACTTGTTGAAGGATCTGTTCCATGGGAGGAACATGATAGTTGTCTTTATCAGACACTCGGTTTAAATTTCGAAAATTGACACATAGTCGAATTTCACCACTCTTCTTCCTTACAGGGACAAGATTAGAGACCCACTGTGTATGTCTTACCGGGAATATTATTTTAGCATTCAAGAGTTTGCTTAATTCTTTCTTGACTATTGGTTCAAGTTTTGGGTGCATCTTTCTTAACTTCCGTTGAAAAGGTTGGGTCTAGGGTTTCATGGGAATAATGTGTTGTATGATGTTAGGATCAAAGGTCTTTAGATCGTTGTATGTCCAAGCAAAGACATCTTTAAATTCCTTAAACAACTTAATAAATGTTGTCTTTTCTTGCTCAGAACATCCCAACCCCAAATTGATGCACTGTGGGTTATCTTTAGTTCCTAAATTTACTTTTTCATGTGTCAAGGAAGAACTATTCGTTTTACAATTCACTGATTTTCTGAATTTATCATGAAGATCATAGAATTTTTCTAATCTAACCACATATTTTGGGATAGAGTTTACCATATCCAATGTAGACTCCGGGGATCTTAGATCTGGTATTACCGTAAAATTGTGAAGGTTTTCATCGTGGGTACCTTCGTTGATGATTGCGCCTTGGAAAGTCTCTTCCATGTGCAGAAAAATGATGATCTATTGATTGTCATCGAAGACTCTCCAATTTGTGATGTTGTCTGGGACGGATGGTCTGAACAACAACTGGACGAAAAACGCATTCGGAGAAAGGCCTTTTGTAGGAAATTTTTTTGAGGCGACATTAGCTAACAAATCAGCCTCATAATTATTCAATCTTGGAATAGAATTAATGTTAAACACATAAAATTTGTTCATTAAATTCCATACCTCAGTCTGATAGCTTTTCAGGTGTGGAGATAAATAGTGGATAGAATTTTTTACCTGTCTAACCACAATTTCTGAATCACCAAAGACAGTCAAATTCCGAATCCTCAAATCTAGTGCTTTTTTGAGACCTTGTAGGAGTGCCTCGTATTCGGCCGTATTGTTTGTGCATTCAAATTCTAACTGGAAAGCGATCAAATTTTTGTTATCTACTGTATCAATGAGCACACACCCTGCACTAGCTCCTTCCTTAGATTTAGATCCATCGAAGTAAAGAGACCAGATTTGATTTTCGTCAAGTGCATGTGACCACTGAGAGAGGGTTGTTGACTGTGTGCATGTCATAATTTCGGACTATTGTTCCGGGTCAGTAATGGTAGAAGTTTCAGCCATGAAATTGCCGAAAAAGGTGTCCATCCCTTGTATTTCAGGTGAATTGGCGGAAGCAGTGAATGGTTCATTAGGATCATTTAAATCGGTTACCGTGAACTTAAGATAACACTCACGATTTACCTTGATTTTGTTAGGCTTTCCATTCTCGGGCAACCACAAGTGAGACCAATCCGTTGCAAAATAACCATGTAACTGTTCGGACCAATCTCTACTTAAAAACAAGCCATATACTTCAGGGATATCAACGACAATAATATCAATAACTTGATGGACTTTAGGATTAGATGATAATCTGATAAGCACATTTTTTAATTCACCTATTACTTTAACACTAGTTCGATCAAGCTGAATAATTTTCAGGCTGAAAGGTTGAAATTCGGCAGTAATTTTTTGACAGACAGACCAAGGCATTACATTTGACGATGCACATGAATCTACCATACAGTTATGTACATTCCTATTGAAAATTTCAAAAGTCAACAAAAAGGGTGGGACATTTTTGTGAGTATTAACAACAGAAGTTTGTTGTTTTTTAGTCGCAGCCTCTGAAACTAATTTATCTACATTTGTTACACTTTTTACAGCAAGGTCTCTTTTATCAGAAGACTCTAGCGTCGTTTTGACAGAGACCTTTTGAGGTGTTTTAGGGTTGTTTTCAACAACTTTGTTGCTGTTCGAATTGTTGTTTTCTGCAATATTCAACAACATCTTTTGCAGAAGAAAAGGGAATTTCAATAATTCGTAAACAGAAATATTAGCTCTAATTTTTTTGAGATCATCAATCAAATCATACTCTAAACTTGGGGCTGTTGAATTTTGTTTAGTTTCAATTGATTTAGACTGTTTTTGAGGTGCATTAGTTCCGATTTCAGAAGAAGATTTATTTGTTGTCTTGCTCCTGGTATTGTAAGGATGCACTGTTTCGAAATTAGCTTGCAAAATGCTATCCAAAAAATGCCCGAAAATGTTGGGAGAGGATTCGTCCTCTTCCACTATCTCTTGTTCAGCCACGTCTTCAGGAATATTAGGAGGAATCAAGGTATCATGTGCTTTTAGAATCGTTTGGATAGAAAACTGTAAGATTTCTAGATTTAGGCCTTCAAAATTTGAGTTAGGCTGGTTTGTGGGAAAAGGCTTTCTAAAAGGGGGTTTGTAAGGCCCTTTGCTTGAAGAAGCTTCTTCAACCGATCTTCTCAAATCTATAACCTGATTAGACAACTTTTGAATGACCTTTTGTAAGCATTCTAGATCCGAACTATCCGATTGAGTTTTGTTATGGGGAGGTCTAGGAAGAATTTCGATTTTCTTCTTGGAGGATAAGTAGTCTCTGCCTCGTTACAGATATTGTCTTTTAGGCTGAGAATATCTTTCTCGATTTGACTCGCCTCTTCGAAGGCTTCTAAGAATGTGGCTTTCTTGGACCTTTTTACCCAAATGGCTATGTTTTGGTGTAAGGCTTTCGTGTAGTATGCGACGATAAGATTTTCGACAGGCATTGAGTCCGTGAGGATTCGATTCTTTAATGTTAGGAACCTTTGATTCTTTTATATTTTCTTTGGGGTTCATCTTTAAACTAGAGAGTTCCATGACCAAGACTTCAGGATATTTGTCGTCTCCAATTTATCAAGGAAACAGGACTCGAATCTATTCCATGACACGATGGTGTGGGGTTGTTGAGCAAAGTACCAAGTAGAGGCATTACCTTCAAAGGTGTAGGGAAAAAGTCTACATACTATGTCTTCGTGTTCAACACTAGAGAGCCTAATGGATAGCATGAATTTTTTGATATGATCCTCAGCAATTTTCTTGGAATCTGGGTTAAATTTAGGGAGCCATTTCTCCGGATGTTTAGGCAAAGGATGTTGGGGCCCATGTATGGCCACTGCATCTTGATTGAACCAAGGTCTGGTAGGATTGTTCGGATTGGCCATAGGTGTGGGTGGTGTCGAAGGCTGAGATGAAGAACTGCTTTCATCTGATGATTCTTCTCCAGAAGAAGAGGGAGATGAAGGGGGTGGTTATGGTGGAATACCAGATCCTCCTGCTGTAGGAGTGAGGATGTGATCTAGATCCATAGGGTTTAGGGTAAGATCAGTACCTTCAAGTTGCTCCCTGATATCAGAGAAGTCTAATGGTTGGTTCAAAGGCTGACCTGGTTGTATGATACAGGCCAAGGCATTGTGCGTCCTTATGAGGGATTGATGAACAATTTCTTGTACGTCGGCCCCTGGGGGGTTTGGAGTTACTGGTTCAACGATGATCCGTGGATTGTCGTTTGATGTGGTTATTGTTTGAGGGACAATGTTGTCATCAGAACGACTTCTTGTTACTATATGTGAGAGGGTAGGTGGGGGAGGAGCCTTGCGACCTCCACGTGCCATTAATAGTATTCAGGCCCTCCTTCTAGCGCCATTTTTTGACGGGTGAAATTGACCGCTCGTCAACTGGAAGAGTGAATCCGGTTCGGGGTTGTCTAATTAACCCAATCCATTTGGATTAATTCACTTTGGCGGGTTTTATGGCTCCATTGGCCAATCTAAAGTCCTAAGGGAAGCGGAAAATAACTAAAAGAAATGCAATAAATTGCTAAATAATAATCACTGAAATATATATGTACATCTAAATATGTATATATGCAGTTTATCTAAATAACATTTAGATAGTAGTTATATTTATCATATATATAATATGTATAAATCAAGAGTTTTAATCTGAACTCATATAAATCGAATGTAAAACGTTTCTTTTAATAACAGTAATAAAGAAAGAGAAAATAATATTTGTTTTTGGTTTGTTTTCTTGTTTATATGCATTCGTAAAATCAAATATTAAACTACTTAATTAAACAGAAAGATATAGATAGTGAAAATTATACTATATATAAAAACTTCTATAATAAGCAAGCAAATGAAATATAAGAACAGACTAGCCTATTAATCATTTGAAGAATATGCGTCCAACTGTTTGCGTAAATCGTGCATCAGTCCATCCACGAGACAAATCTGTTGTGCATCTTCACACTGTTTGGTACAAAAGCTAAATTGTGCTTTGACTGGTGTATTCAATTGATAAAACAACAGGACGCAAAATAATTACAGTGATCTAATAGATCACAAGCGATAACACATGAGATGAATCCTACAGTTACAACTTGCATTTAATCAATTGACATATTTAAGGTAAACCTCATAACATGAATTGAAATATCATTCAATTGTTTTGAAAAAACTGAAGCATAAAATCATGAACCATGAAGAAAACTATCTTGACAACCAAAAATTTCCATATTAAAAACTTCAAGAAGTAAAAGATCCAGAGAATCGTTGTATCACGAGGGTCAAGTACAAGTCATGAAGAAATATCATTATCCAATCGAGAGATCATACAGATCAAATCAAGCAAGTCTAATAAATGCACTCTCTAGGTATGCACCCTTCATATTTGATTTCAGTTTTAAGTTTATTAACATGAGATTTTGTGCATTTTTTTTTTATCTTAGCTTGTTGGATCATCATCCCTAGTACGAGAATCCAACAAAGTCTCATCTAAAATTAAGAAATAGTTTATGTGCTCAGGGGTGGCATTTGTAAATGCCTATGTTTGGGTGACAATGATGTGACATTGTCTATAGTAAAACAAGCACATTAGAATATAACTCACAATGTTTTGCAGTTTCTTGATTAGAAGACCTGGTCAATGGATGATGAAGCCACCTTGACAGGAAGCATAATTTTTTTGAAGTCTGACTCAACTTTTCATATTAAGACTTGGTATCCAACACCAAGTATATCCTACAAAGACTCTAAGGTTATTGTAGACTCAAAAGAAGTCAAGGATCAGAGGGAGCATGAATGACAATCCCTGTATTTGAGATTGAGTTACCCCTAGTGACAGATGGTGCATATTGATCACTCTTCCGATCATCAAGAAACATTAGTAGAGCCAGAAGGGCCTACTCAGAACCATTACATTAACCAGGAAGGAACCAACATGGTCCCATGATACTTTGAAATATGCAAATCCATATAGCATTGATGAGCCATATCATAGGGAGAAGATGGCTCTGAAGATTATATAGATTTAGAGGGAGTCAAACTTCAGAGGGAGCATGGAGACTCAGAGTGAGCCCGATCTTAGAGAGGATCAGATGGGACAAAGAGACATCTTCCAAGACTGATAGACAGATTCAATGAGTTAAGAAGACTAGATTGTATCTTCAGAGACTTCTAGGAGATGTGAAATCTCCTGGGAAGATTCCCTTGTTTCAGTGACAGAGGAGGAAGCCAATCAGAAAGACCGGGATATGGATTTTTCCTTGAGACCAGAAGGGAAGTTAGTGGTGACTTCCAATAATGATCTAGAAGATCAAGCATGATGCAAATAATAGTATAAAGATGTACAAAGCCTAATTTGTTTCCAGAGGATTCTCTCAGCAAGAGGGAGAAGACTATGACGAGAAACTTGCTCCAATAATCATAAGAAGTATATATAGAACAACCATGATCCATTAAAAGAGGCCGATGTAGTATGAGATTCATAGGAAGAAAATGAATATGTTATCGTGATAGAGTATAGGAGATACTCTCAAATTTTAGCAACTACAGTGAGAATGGAGCAGTCATTCTCAGTTTCAGAAAAAGTAGTTGCAGGTGCAGAGTCCCAATTCTAGAAGGAACAATTGTAGAGAGAGTAAAGGACATACTCTCTGATAGTGAGACATAAAGTGCTTTATAGAAATCACTTTACATAAAGAACATATAACCAACATATGATTGTGTTGATTGAGTTGTAGCTGAGTAAGTGTACCAAGTTGGTACAATGTGATGAGAAAATTTGGTACGAAGAACATGAGGACATATATATATATGTTTTGTGGTGAAAGACATGTTCACCTGATTACGAAAAAACATGTGATGAGGTACCTAAAGGGTACAATCGATTATGGACGTAGATATATCTCAGATTATGAGATAAGATTTGCAGGGATACACAGATTTAGATTAGGCAGGCAGTGTCACAGATCGAAAAAGTACAACTAGATGTTGCTTTAGTATGGGATCAATTGTGATCTCGTGACTCAGTGAGAAGAAAACCTATATGGTACTCAGTTCCACAGAGGCATAGTATGTAGCAACATGGTCATCTTATGGCGAAGCAGTGTGAGTTTAGAAGTTGATCGCATAATTGTTTGATCTTGAGTTGAAGGAAACCTCTAACTTTTATGACAACCAGAGTTTCATAAATTTTTCAGTGAACCCAGTGTGTCATGAAAAATCCAAGCATATCGAGATCAAATACAACCATGTATGGTACATGGCACAAAAAATCAGTAAGACTCTAGTATATTTTCCACCAATGAATAGGTAGCAGATGTGTTGACCAGGCTCCTCTCCAGAGTCAAGTTTGAGTTTTTCAGAGACAAGCTTGGAGTGATCTAGAAAGACTTCCCCAAAAGCGGGAAGTGATGTGTTTCCCAGAAACGGGAAGTGATGCGTTCCTCGGTAACGGGAAGTGATGAGTTCCCCATAAGTGGGAAGTGATGTGTTCCCCAATTGTAACATCCCTAGCCACCCAATACGTCGGGCAACACCACAGAGGAACATCTTACTGCTCTGATACCATTTTGTAACGTCCCCAACCACCCAACACGTTGGGCAACACCACAAAGGAACATCTTACTGCTCTGATACCATTTTGTAATGTCCCCGACCACCGATGGTCGGTCCATGCTACTCATAGAAACAAAATTATCATATGCATATAAATATAAACATAAACAGACAACATATTTTGTTCATACATAGGTTAATGCGGAAATAAAAATAAGCCTACACATACAACATATAAAAGCATTACTCATCAATTATAACACATGTACACATACACAACATGTAAATGAACATAAAAGTGGTACTTATCTTTTAATAGAAGACCACCAACTGCATGAAGACCTTCCACAAACCTCCCAACCATAGACCATGCTGCTCATGACTCTCAGCAGTGGGTCACCTCCGAGCTAGGACTAAGCTCCACCCAGGGCAAAGGAATCCTAGACTAGGCTGAAGTTATAGAAAATTGCATAGTGCAACTAGAAGGATTCTCTCTGAGAGCCTACTTATGCCCACTACTCATAGAATCTCATTCCCCACATGCTTGTTCCACCCCGAGAATATGCACCTTCATTGTTCCACATTCCATCAGTTGCTCCACTTCCCTTTCAGGGTCTCGGCAACAACCTGGATCAAGAATGATCAGAGCTTTGTAGCTGGTGTTGGACTCTCTCTAGGAGAAAATCACTTTCCATCAAACTCTCCAAGAGCCTAATTACGCCCCCTACTCACGGACTCTCATTCCCCACATGCCTTTTCCACCCCAGGAATATGCACCTTCACTGTTCCACAATCCATCGACTACTCCACTTGCCTTTCAAGGTCTCGGCAATAGGTTGGATCAAGAATTCTCAGAGCTCTGTAGCTGGTGTTGGACTCTCTCTAGGAGAAAATCACTTCCCAACAAACTCTCTCACCTAGAGAGAGCTTCTCACAGGCTCAACAACCTGCCTCTTCAACCACGGGCATGACAATCCGCTTCCTCAACTAGCTTCAACTCAATTCCAGCAAGTGAGGACAATAGAAAGACTCAATATAGCTCAAGGGATGGAAACAACCACAATTCGACAAGGCACAAAACGACTCTGGAAAGTATAGATATATTGTGCTTCGCAGGAAAACACAGTTCAACTTCACAGGTTATTGGTTTCAGAGGTATGTGAAAGATGCAGGGGTCGACAATGGAGGCCAAATGAGTTAGACGAAGGATGGGAGAATGGGGAGCGAACTCCCCCAATGAGATGACTCTCCAGCTTTAACTACATGCGCCCAGGTCGACACATGTCTTCCTGGAGCTGCATGCACTCCATTTAGCATTCATTCCCTTTCCCAGGAACTTAGGACAACTGGGTTTATTTTTCCCCACTTTAATATTTTCATTTTTTAGGAATATATTATAATATTCCCTTGGGTTAAGCCCTCTAGCTTAGCCCCTCTTTCCTATCCTTTCAGTCCCATCCCTTTCCCTACCCGGTGAAGCTCCGTCCCCCATCACTCTTTCTTCGTGGTCGGTCTACACATAGCGATGTATAGTTTTTATTAATGATCTACATAATTACATATACAAAAATCATGCTTATTAGCCTTAACATCCAGGATCTTCGGTCTATAACACATAATCCTACCAACTTATCAAAAATCGGCTCACCAACCTACAAACATCAGTACATTTCACAGGGGCTCGACCTGGGGTATTACACTAATAGTGGGAAGTGATGTGTTCCCCAGTAATGGGAAGTGATGTATTCCCCAAAATCAGGAAGTGGTGTGTTCCCCAAAAGCAGGAAGTGATGTGTTCCCTAGTAGAGGGAGGTGATGCTATCCCCAGTAGAGGGAAGTGATGAGCTACCTCAACGAAGGTTGGCTACCCCAACGTAGTCTGGTATGCTACCCCAGTCCAGGTTGGTAACCCCAACACAGGTTCGTACGGTAACCCAACGAAGGCTGGTATGATACCCCGACATAGGTTGGTAACCCCAACAAAGGTTGGTATGCTACCCAGTGCAGGTTGGTAACCCCAACGTAGGTTGGAATGCTACCCAAACATAGGTTGGTAACCCCAATGCAGGATGGTACGCTACCCCAACGCAGGATGGTACGCTACCCCAACGCAGGATGGTATACTACCCCAGCGTAGGTTGGTAACCCCAACACATGTTGGTAAGTTATTCCAGTAAAAGTGCAGAACTTGCTATGATATATAGATTTGTAATTGATAACAAGATAATGACCAAGTATGTAGAAGCGTTGAAGCAGTGATGATGACTGTGACAAGAAGAATACCTTCCTTGCTAAGAGGGAGTGTTGAAGATTGAGTATCTTCATAAGATATCCTTATTTTATTTGACCAAGACAAACCCTAGAGAATGTTATTATATTATATTTATTAAGACGACCCTATTGTGCCTTTGTAAAAGTCGACCCTAATGTGACTTGACAATTAAATGTTATTTAAGAGGGTAAAGAGACAGGTCATCCCAGACCTAATTTAGGGAGGCCAGACCACTATTTATAAGGGAGGCTAGCGCCTCACTTGCTCACTCACTTATGAGCTCTGCAATAAGACAAAAAGTGTGCAAGTCTTGGAGGAGAAGTTGTTGTAGCTAGTTTTGACATCAAGGAGGGTTTTGGTCTATCTCTTGGTATATTTTGGTTAAGTGGTGTGCTACTCTTCCTAGTGAAGGAGTAGAGGAGGATCTTTTGCTTTGTTAGTTCTCTTTTGAGAGAGAAGCATTGTTCTTGGTTGGCTAATCTATATTGAGGAATTTTGTTGGGTTTTCTCCCCTTGGAGGGTTTCCTAGGATAATCTTTGCATCTCTCTTATTTCTATGATTGTCTCTCTTTCAGTGATCTTATATATGCATCTAATGTGATAAATGATTGTAATAATAAAGAAGAACCGTAACTGCTAGATGTATAAGTAAAATATCAACACTCCATCTCTCAAATTAACAAATCCTTTTTCTCATCCCGCAATCCTAAATTGAAAATATCTTCCTCCTCCTCCACACCCCTTGGTCTTGTTTCTCTTCCATACATCCATGGAATCAACGATCACTTATCAATTTTTTTAGGGAAGAGTAATATCAAAACCGTCTTCAAACCCTATAAAACCCTTCTCGGTCTGGTGGGAGATCCTTACCCTCTATAATCAGATTTTTTTTGCATGTGACTACAGAGTACAAGCTCTCGGAGCATAGACCAAATGTGAAAGTATAATGAGAAAATGTGAATGTATTACCAAAATGTGAAAGAAATCAGACAATTGCAACAAATCATGTTCAGTGTTTCCATATTTCTGGGGAGGAATCAATAATAAAAGCTTCTTCATATATGTATTTCTTCAAATATGCAAGTGATTTAGAATATGCTAAAGTTGTTAGAGAATAGAAAAACTGAGAATTTCATCGATCAAGTTGTGAGTATTCTTGCCATGATATGTTTGATATCTAGATTAATATTTTTCTTTCAAGCTAGGTAATGAAATACTGAGAATTTTACCGATATAACTATTTACTATTGGATCTTGGAAACAATTTTGCAGCAGGGATATGTTACCTACCTGGCGAACTTTGGGAGACCTCACATTGCAGGTACCGTACTCTCCTTCATGGCATTTTTCCTCACTAACCTTAAATGAGCCTTTTTATTCCGACAAATTTAATCTCCCACTAAAAAGCTTCAAATGCCCAGAATTTCTGTCACATAACAAGAATTTGCACCAAATATCAAATACTACTTACATGATGTGTGTCTTACACGTTTCACCATTGAAATAACTAATAAAGAACAAGGGAACTTCAATCCCTACTATATTGGCATACTCAAATATCCAAGTTGTATCTTCAAGCTCAATTCCACGATATCACGGTTCTAACTTCCACTCCTAGTTGCGGTCATAGAAACCAGGGTTTTATGATTTCATTTGGTCGGAAAAATATACCAAGACTGGTAATTAATTTGGTGGAATCTCTCCACCCGAATATCCCTTTATTCTACTCGTTTTCCCTTCTTGTCAAGGGTTGATCCCTCTAGTATAACGAACCCGCGAACCCAACATCCTCAATCCTTTAAACATGTATTTCCTGTAACAAATTAAGTTCATTCTTGAATGCCTTGAATATATTTTGTATTAATGGATTTTGGAGATATTTGTCATATCTAAGATGCCAAAATTTCACAAATATCCATCAACCTCAACAATAAGTTAAATCTCATTCACCAGTCTCAAAGGCACATGATTCTGCTAGTTCTCCGTTGGTTATGAGAGGACTGATACCTCTAGTTTTGTTGATTGAAAAATCGATATAATCAAGCCTGCAAACAATTACAAGACATTCATGCATTCTCAACTCATGTTTCTGAGAGCATTTTGTATTAATCTTGATGACTACACAAGTGGCTTATTTCCTCTATTGATTTAGTTGACTACTTTGTTGTAAACGTTGAGTCTTGAGTAAATTTTTCTCATGTAATAGCATGCTTAACTAATTTTGTTGATTCCAGTGTTCCCTTTGCAATTGTAGAGTCAGACATTCCATTGAGCATTTTGTATTTATCAACAAGACACTTTCTCTATGACGAGACACTTTCTCTAGTAATCATAATAAGTATATATAGAACAACCATGATCCATTAAAAGAGGCCGATGCAATATGATATTTAGAGGGAGAAAATGAATATGTTATCGTGATAGAGTAGAGGAGCTACTCTCATAGTTCAACAACTACAGTGAGAATGGAGAAGTCATTCTCAGTTTCAGAAAAAATAGTTGTAGGTGTAGAGTCCTAGTTCCAGAAGGAACAGTTGCAGAGAGAGTAGAGGACATACTCTCTGACAGTGAGACATAAAGTGCTTTACAGAAAGTGCTTTAGATAAAGTGATTTACATAAAGTGCTTTACAAAAAGCGCTTTACAAAAAGCACATAGAGCCATCACATGATTGTGTTGATTGAGTTGCAGCTGAGTAAGTGTACCAAATTGGTATAATGTGATGAGAAAATTTGGTTCGAAGAACACAAGGACATATATATGTTGTGCAGTGAAATACATGTTCACCTGATTATGGAAAAACATGTGATGAGGTACCTAAAGGGTACAATCGATTATGGACCCAGATATATCTCGGATTATGAGATAAGATTTGCAGAGCTACACAGATTCAGATTGGGCAGGCAGTGTCACAGACCGAAAAAGTACATCTGGATGTTGCTTTAGTATGGGATAAGTTGTGATCTCGTGACTCAGTGAGAAGCAGAGTTATATGGCACTCAGTTCCGCAGAGGCATAGTATGTAGCAACATGGCCATCTTGTGGCGAAGCAGTGTGACTTCAGAAGTTGATCGCATAATTGTTTGATCTCGAGTTGAAGGAAACCTCTATCTTTTATGACAACTAGAGTTTCATAAAGTTGTCAGTGAACCTAGTGTGTCATGAAAAATCCAAGCATATCGAGATCAAATACCACCATGTCCGGGACAAGGCACAAAAGGAAGCAGTAAGACTCTAGTATATTTTCCACCGACAAACATGTAGCAGATGTGTTGACCAAGCCCCTCTCCAGAGTCAAGTTCATTTTTTTCAGAGACAAGCTTGGAGTGATCTAGAAATAATTCCCCAAAAGCGGGAAGTTATGTGTTTCCCAAAAACGGGAAGTGATGTGTTCCCCAGTAGTGGGAAGTGATGTGTTTCCCAGAAGTGGGAAGTGAAGTGTTCCCCAATAGAGAAAAGTTTTTTTTCCCTAGTAATGGGAAGTGATGTATTCTCGAGTAGCGAAAAGTGATCTGTTCCCCAAAAGAAGGAAGTGATGTGTTCCCCAGTAGAGGGAGGTGATGTGATCCCCAACAGAGGGAGGTGATGCAATCCCCAGTAGAGGGAAGTGATGAGCTACCCCAACTTAGTCTGGTACGCTACCCCAGTCCAGGTTGGTAACCCCAACACAGGCTGGTATGGTAACCCAACGCAGGCTGGTATGCTACTCTAGCGCAAGTTGGTATGCTACCCAGCGCAGGTTGGTAACCCCAACGCAGGCTGGTATGCTACCCAATCACATTTTGGTAACCCTAATGCATGCTGGTATGCTACTCTAGTGCAGATTAGTAATCCCAACGCAGGATGGTATGCTACCCCAACGTAGGTTGGTAACCCCAACATAGGCTGGTAATTTATTCCAGTAAAAGTGCATAACTTCCTATGATATATAGATCTGTGATTGACAACAAGATAATGACCAAGTATGGAGAAGTGCAGAAGTAGTGATGATGACTGTGACAAGAAGAATACCTTCCTTGCTAAGAAGGATTGTTGAATATTGAGTAGCTTCGGAAGATATCCTTATTTTATTTGACCAAGGCAAACCCTAGAGAATACTATTATATTATATTTATTAAGGCGGCTTTATTGTGCCTTTGTAAAAATCATCCCTATTGTGCCTTGAAAATTAAATGTAATTTAAGAGGGTAAAGAGACAGGTCGGCCCATACCTAATTTAGGGAGGCTAGACCACTATTTATAAGGGAGGCTAGCGCCTCACTTGTTCACTCACTTATGAACTCTACAACAAGAGGAAAAGTGTTCAAGCCTTGGAGGAGAAGTTGTTGTAGATAGGTGTGACATCAAGGAGGGTTTTGTTCTATCTCTTGGTTTATTTTGGTTAAGTGGTGTGCTACCCTTCCTAGTGAAGGAGTAGAGGAGGATATTATGTTTTGTTAGTTCTATCTTGAGAGAGAAGCATTGTTCTTGGTTGGCTAATCTATATTGAGGAATTTTGCTGGGTTTTCTCCCCCTAGAGGGTTTCCCAGGATAATCTTTGTGTCTCTCTTATTTTTATGATTGCCTCTCTTTCAACGATATTGTATATGCAACTAATGTGCTAAATGATTGTAATAATAAAGAAGAACCGTAACTGCTAGTTGTATACGTAAAATATTAATAGTCTATCTCTCAAATTAACAAATCCTTTTTCTCAGTCTGCAATCCTAAATTGAAAAACTCTTCCTCCTCCTCCACACCCCTTGGTCTTGTTTCTCTTCCCTACATCCAGGGCATCATCGATCACTTATCAATTTTTTTAGGGAAGAGTAATATCAAAACCGTCTTCAAACCCTATAAAACCCTTCATCATTTATTTAAAACTCCTAAGGATAAATCCAACCCAATGCTTGGCCCAAGAGTTTATGAAATTCCCTGCTCCTATGGAAAATCTTACATAGGTCAAACTGACGGATCCTTTAAAACCCATCTCAAAGAACATATAGTTGGCACAACCCACAATTGCATCTCTAAGTCAGCTATTGTCGAACACTCCTTCAAATATAATAATTTTCTTTTAACAAACAAAAATTTTAGCCTGAACACCTTATCACTCTTTCGACATCATCCTTGAAGCCTTGGAAATTGAAAAACATCCTAATAATTTTATTGTGATGATAGCTACAAACTCAATCAATATTGAAAACCCATCATTCATCACCTAGGTCATTAAATCTTACTTCTCCTATCCTTATGAGTTTAATTTTTCCCTTATTTTGTCTCCTCTTTTCCATTTAACCCACTTTTATCTTACCTTTGAGTTTCATATTACTCATCCTATATTTTAATCCTTTTTATTTTGGACCTCATACCTATTGTATCCTTTATTTAATTATTTGAATTCATTCATGCCTTTATTAGTTTATTAACTTAAAATTCTTTAATTCTTCCCCCTTTGTTAATTTACTAATTTATTATTGTATTAATCAACACCTAATTAATTTAATATATTTTTATTAATTCATAACATTCACTTCTCTTTTTTTGCAATGGTTATTTGTAAACACATTCCTTTAAAGTTATTCATCGACACTCTTTTCTAACATCTTAAGCTTCATTTGCTCTTGATGATGGGTGGAGTGTCCACTCAAAACGTTGGACATTTAAAAACTACTCACACAATTTATATCTAGAAACCTTAAGCAACAACAAAAGCATAGCAAAGATTTCATCACTTGTGATAAATTTCCAATTCGAGCACTTTGAGGTTTCCAACACTTGTCGTATTTTATGTGACATGCATTGATGTGATTGAAAATTCCTCAACATGTTGATTTGGGATTTGATTAGTCTAGCAGGACACCTATTTCTATACTCCATGATCATTTGGCAAAATTATGGCTCAATATCTTGCAATTGGACCATACATAATACTAAAGATTGGGATGTTTATTGAAACTATTTGTGTCATTTTGTAAGAGCAATTTTGTGAACATTTTGTTCACCTAGATGGCCATTTGACCTAGTAGAGGACAATTAGATCCATATTTGATTAGATTGTCAAGAATTTTCATGGATGTTCCAGACTTGTAGTTGATTCACTTCTCACGATTTTCTCTTATTGGATATTGGAGTTCACGTCAATGAAAAATTATAGGTGTTCTAGATCACATATTTACACAATGGGATTTTCTAGATTCTATGAGTTTTTAGCATCTAGATTTAGTAATTTTTAGGTAGATCTTCATCGAGGCTCAACCTAGGAGTTTCAGATTGAAGATTTGGAAATGATACCAATTTATGCACTAATTCTTGTTTCCTTGCTAGTATAATTGTTCAGAATTATGATTGAGGGGGGGATTGCTATCCCATGACTCCCAATATAATCATGAAGTCCTACACCACCTTTATGTATTTCATATTATAGGATATGGTTTTTATCCTTCTAGTCTTATCTCTTGATGAGGTGTCGGTGTGAGAGTAAATATAGTTTATGAGGTGGTCACATTCCTATACTAAAATTTGTGCCATTGAAATGAATATCGTGATGAGAATGACTTAAATCCTTTTCCGCCAAGTTCTAGTGTCTTGCTTGTGCTCTATTTCTTAACAATACTATATTACATATTACATAATATATAATATATAATATAACTCATTAATTGTTATATATCATATAATATAACCCATTATATTCCATATTATCTAATAACTAACTAATCAACTGTATTATATATAATAATGAATTATGTAAATTATTTATAAGTATATATTATTATTATTTTTTAAAAATTACTATTATTATAATTATATCATTTAATTATAATTTTATTTTTCTAGTTTTAAATTTAGTATTATTAAGTATATAAAAAATAATAGTATATTTAATAAATTATGAATTATTTTAAATAAATATAATACAAAATTAAATATTTTGGAGCTACATTGTTTATTGTGTGCATAATAATCTATTTTTTTTTTCACTTTCATCTCTTAACTCTACACTAACCCAACTTACCTAGCAATTATGATTAATGAGACAATATAGATTGGCATAGTCTAAACGTTCTAAGTTTTTTACTTTTGGATAACTATCAATCGAATCCGATAATACAATTGTTGGCGAAATCACAATTTTATGTTGCTTAAAACACGTTTTTGAATGCTTGAATCGATTGCCTTCAAAAACCCCAGGTCATCCAAAACATGTAGTATCAACCAATGAAATCTACAATTTTCTAAATTAATGGTCCGATTTTAGACAAAACTCATTGGAAAAAGTGATCGAAAAAGGGTAAAAACATAGAACATTTAAACTACGTTATATAAATTAACCTTCACTAGATAACACCTCTAACTTAATGTGATGTGGAATATACTTTTATTGTTTTAATATTTTCCTTGAGAGGGCCATTTTAGAACCAAATTTACTCCAAAGTTCATTTTACCCTAATGCTGCTATTAAAGCTTTTGGAGAACCCCTTGTTGACTCTCATTTTGGCATTTACCTATTCATAAAGTTGATGTATTTTTCCCTCCAACTATTTGGGACCCCATTTCTACCTACATCTCCCACAATTTCTCTCTCTTGACTTTGTTAAAGGCTTTCTTGAAATCAACAAAGCAACACCATAAATGTTTTCCTTTATTATCATTGTTATATGTCTGAGTGTGATGTAGTGATCTATGATGGAGTGTTTTGGACGAAAAAATGCTTGAACTTTTTCTGTTTTTCCCTTATCCTCAAGACTCTTACTAAATTTTCTTTCTATAATCCCACCAATCAGTTTGATGAACATTGAGTAGATCATGATAGTCATATAATTCTTGAGGTCATTTTGGTCTCCCCCTTTAAATATGGGTAGGATTAGGCTTATTGCCCAACTATTTGGAAATCCTTGTTTAACAATTTTTTTAGGATGGCTACAATGAGGCAGTTGAGGGAGTCCTGCTCCCACTTCGTTATTCTATGTGTAGCCCCTTGATGTCCCTTTCTTTCCTTGTTGCCATATTTTTATGCATGTTTATATATCCTCCTCGGTGAAAACATCCTTGACTATGCTGGTTTTAGATGGCTGATATCTCACTGTTGAGATTTTGTAAAGGTTTCTCACGCCACTGCTGGCGTGTAATGTCATCTTCCTTAACTTACTTCAAACCGTTTTTTATCAAAATTCTTTTGGGTTTACCTTGACCATCTTCATCATTTCTTGTTGTTTCATTCTCTTATGTTTTTTATCATCATCGAGATCCCCCTTGTTTTTATCTCTCTTGTATTTAGCCCTTGCCTTTTTAGCATTCTTCATTGAACCATGGATTCATTGAGAGCTGTTAGATGCTCCCGTTCCTTCCCCTAACTACCTGGATCTGCACTTTCCTAACATTTTTTGTATTTCTTTTTAGCATTCTTCATTGAACCATGGATTCATTGAGAGCTGTTAGATGCTCCCGTTCCTTCCCCTAACTACCTGGATCTGCACTTTCCTAACATTTTTTGTATTTCCTCCATCATCTCTTTGCATTGGCCATTTACATACATTTTTCTTTGCTCATGATCCCTTACTGGGATGTGTTTCTTTTAATTGTTGCACTAAATTTTTTTTTCCTCTAGTGACTTTCACTCCATTTTGTGTTGTTTTGTCTATCCTTGGATAGTTCATGATCAACACTTTAAGTGAAGGTAAGGCATTTTTTTGTGTTAGCTTCAAGGAAATAATATGAAAAAGAAAGGACATTTTTTTCTTACCTAGTTTGGCACTCTTCTTGTGCTAGTTAGGCATGTAGATTAGTTTCACAAGGAGGGAGTTGGTTTTCATGCTCAATTTGACAATTTCTATTCCTTGTTTTAGCATGAAAATAAGACAAAGAAATCACTCCCTTTGGTGTCCTACTCAGCATGAAATATAAGGATGATTTTGTGTGTTAACTTTGGTATTTTAGCATGAATAATTTGGCATTGTTTTGTGACCAATCATCACTTTCAGGCAAGTGAAGAGAGGCATAACCTTTTGTGCTAACTTTAGAATGCAAATAAATGGAGAAGTGCACTTCCCTTTGAGGCCAAACTAATGCTATCTTTTTTTTCTAACTTTACATGAAGATAAGGAAAGGAGGGTGCTCACATTAGCACTGATTTAGCAGTTAGACATGATTGGAGAAGGGGTGCCTTTTCTCTTTATAAAAACTACTCTAATTGAAATCCTAATGGTGTCGGGATGAAGGATAAAATGGATACTACCTACAATGATTATGACCAATTATGACCTTTTGTCACTAGTACATTCAGTGGACACATCAATATCCAATGTTCTTCACATTCAACGAGTACTCTTGTATAATCTTTTCTTCATCTAATCTTTGAGTCAAAAGGCTATTGTTAAGCATCTTTGTAGGTAAACAAGGTTTGAAGCACTGGTACAATTATTGTAAGTCCCCTTTAGTTCCTTGGGACAAGTTTGTATATAAAATTTATCAAAATTATGTACTCAAGTCATCTCTAAATAATCGAGGTCTAATTGTATGGTTTGTGAAGATTCTTAATTGTTGGGAATTTACATGGTGATTGTTGTATTTTCTTTAATGATTGAATTTTAGGATCTTTTTAATCAATAGGATCACATTTATAATTGTCTTGCTAGTTTTTGTCTATGACTCTATTCCATCACCCACTTAGCCCTGGCACCAATCATTCATGTATATCAATATCAACTTTAAGCAAATTCTAACTGATTTTGTATAATAGTTCACACATTTTGAGAATTTTCTTGCTGATATGCAATCTTTTGATTGTAGATCTGTCTGTTGTTCTTGCTTATTTGAAGTCATAATTGGCAGATTCCAAGCTTTTGTTCAACAATGTTACATGGGAAGCACCCCCCTCAAATTAGCAAGTACTAATCCAGAAGTTAGAGGTTCATTGTTGGTAAGGGACAACAAACTTAGATTGTCTATTCAAAACCACTGATGGATGGGAGAATCAATGGAAATAGCCCTGGGCCATTGGCTAGAAGATCAAGATACAAGTTATAAACATAAATATCTTCCTTTTTTTAAATTTGGGCACTATGTCTAGTAAGAAATGAAGCCATATTCAAAGAAAATCTAAGGATTCCCTCTTGAGTCTTTTACAAAGTTCAAAATGCCTTCAATGCATATGAGCAGCCAAGTAGATAAAAAAGGAGTAAAACATAGAGTTTTTGTTATGGTGCAGCACAAAATCCCGAAGACAGTGGAGCAGGGGGTATTCTTGTTTTTTAAGTTTTCGATAGTGCAACTCAAGGGAATCTTGGAAACAGGCGAACAAGGGGCATTCTCGTCCTTGTTTTTATTTTTTTTATGGTGCAGCAAAAGAGAATCCTGGAAAGAGTGGAGTAGGGGTAGTATTTTTATATCAGAGGGTCATTTGTGGCAGTTCACATGAAATTTAGGAGTTGGCACAAACAACAGGGAAAACATCATGGCAGCAAATCTATTATTGAAACTAGCTAGAGAGGATGGATGTGACAAATTCCAGGTGATTGGGGACTCCAAGTTGGATATTGGTTGGTTGTCATTTAAAATCAGCAGCAGTCACTAAAGCTAGAGGGGCTGATCAATACCACAAAGGAGATTGCGGGTTCTTTTGAAAGCATTGGTTTTATTCAGGCTACCAGGGAAAACAACTCTTCTGCAGATGGATTGTCAAAACTGCCTTTGTCTCTTCAACTAGGAATTCTATCTGCTCAGGGGCACAGACTAGGCAGAGCATTTAATGGTTTGCTGCTTTTATGATTGATAGTAGATGTCATGTTTATGAGTCCTATATAGACAGAAAAATATTGTGCTTCTAGACTTACTGCTGAAAAGACTTATTTAGACTTTTTTTTGTACACTAGAGGTTAGTCAAATACTTATTAAAATTATATGATTTCCTGCACTTTTATGTCATCGGTGTGCAGCACAAACGCTCCTATGATATCTACTAGCAATCAGCCATCAAACTGTAGACGCAAAGAATTATAGAGAGAAATAGCACGACAAACTGCCTATTTAACTGTTGTTTTGGTTGGAGGCCGCGCGAACGCGAGCCTCCTCTACCACAAATTATGACGTGCACTCTCCTCGGTGGGAGATGCTAGGTAGACCCCCCTCCCAAGTGCAATGGAGGTGATCTTCCTAGGCCATCGACCTTTCTGATCATCGATTGACCCCGCCCAGGTAAGTATGTTAAATGATATCTCAACTTCTCAATTTATAGGTCTCCCTCTCTCCACTTTCCGTGTCCACTTTGAATGTGGGATATATGTCTACTATTCTTTTCAACTATTCTATCCAAAATTAAAGTATAAAATCGATTGCTCGTTCTATAATTTCATTATTAATGTTGATCTATCCTATATGCTTCATTTTTCAAAACAACTTGTTCATGGTGGGATCCTTTCTAACTCCAACAGAGTGATGAACATCGGGGAGTAGTACTTTACTACGTTTTGCACTTTCTTACATGGACCTTAGTCATTTGCCTATGTGTCATAATGATTGGATATTGCGTTGAGCCTCATCTTACTTAGGCTTTGAGATTTTCTATGAAGAACATCAAATGGGACTCGCCAATTAGGAAGACTAGGTTTGTGCGTGTATATATCCACTCGATGCTTCTATTTTCCAACGAGAGCCACCTATGGAACTAATAATGAGAGTTCGCTGAGGTAATCTCGACTAGTTACCAATTCTCTTAGATTTGGAAAAAAAACAAACAATGAGAGCTTGTTATATGCATTTGATTCTTCGATCCTCTAGTCGAGACCACCCCCAGATCCAAAATAAAGACACCACAATCTTAACTTATCCTTGAGAGGAAACACCTTGGATTTTCATCAAATGAGGCTTATGATTATTCTTTCTTCTTTTTTCCCTTTTTTTTAACAAAACTCTCTCTCTCTCTCTCTCTCTCTCTCTCTCCACACACACATTGTGGAAACAACTACCACAAGCAAAAAAGTGTTGTGGAAGCAACTACCACAAGCAAAAACTAGTGATTGACATATGCTCAAAGGGTTATCAATTAAATATAAAGCCTAATCCCTAGGGGATTTATAAGTCCAAAAACAATCATATGGCCATTAGCAAAAGAACAAATAGCGAAAACACAACTTAATGTCTAGAGGGTGATAATAAAGATAGACATTAAGACTAAGTAAAAAAAATAGATCCCATATTTGAAGGGGGGTCATATTCATCTGGGTGAAGGGGAGCACCAATTAATTTGTGGCTCATCAACAAGTGGAGTAGGGTCCCATCTGTCATCATTATGTTGTTCATGGCACTTCTCCATTGATATAACTAGATCTAGTTGGGTGAACTTATCATTCTTAGGCCGAGGAGGGCATAACCAACAATGATGCCCATGGCTTTGGTTTTAATGCTTATTGCATTCTCGAACCAAGTGGTATGTTATATGGCATGACCTAATATCAGTACCATATCTATGAGGGCATAATGAGTCAAGGGAGGAATGAATCGATAGGGGAACCCAACTCATTGTGAATGGAACCTAACCCCAAGTACTTTAGAAGCCACCTAAGATGTGCTAGTTCAAGGTCCACCTTCCCAACTTGCACTCGGATATGCTATGTCATAATACTAATCGAAAAAAGTGTCTGAATTTTTCTTTTAACATAAGAATGTTTACACATAACCAACGTCACTACAATCCCATTCCACAAACATCACAAGGTCCATGCACATCATTAATAGGCAAGATACAAGAGAACATTCATCTACTTAACTAAGATTCCACATACTATTCATTCATTATTTCAATTAACCAATTTCCATTGCCCATTCAATTTTTTTCCATATTATACATTATCCAATTAACATCATTGCATATGTAGAGGATCTCAAGGCTTCTGCATGAAAGCAACAAGATTTAAAAGTCAACAATCTATTTCCATGAAGTTAAGTGAAATGATATATCCACAAGGATATTTGACAACTTTATGCCAAGAGTTCAGTCCAACAATGGATAACCATGACATTGGAATACACAACTTAGTTCAAATCTTCTTCACATAACCAAGATCTCTAGTTATGGAATATGCCACAAAAAGCATTAGATCATAAGTGTCTCTCACAAGAATAATTTATCCTCGCTTACCCTTCACAAGATTGGCAATATTATGGCATATAGATGCCTCTCAATCTTACCCAATAGAGAATGCAATTCCAACCATCAACATTTTAGCTTTAAGAATAGCATTCAATATTTACTACTAGTATGATGAGTATTTCATTAAACAAACAACATTCCTTTACACAACTATAGCATCATTCAAGAGTATTGAAACAACATCATATCATAGCATTTATCATTCATTTTTGTAATATGAAACTTGCCTACAACATTTAATATACAATCTTCAACAAGTGTCACCCATTCCTTTGCTTGACAACAAACTATTGTTCCTAACAAATCTTCTTTGAAGACAAAAATGTACAACCACATTTCAAAGGTTTCTCAACCAATGGTTTTCATGCCAACAAACAACATACAAACCTACCCTTATTAGTGAGTTTGTCAAGAAAATGATGATGCTCATCAAGAGCCAAAATAGAGCAACCATTATGTTCACCATTGCTTCACGCCATAATCTAGTATGTGCATTAATGCAAGCACTTTGCATACAAACTAATAACAATGATTTGATTAGGCATTAACATAACTAATTTGTGGGTGATCTCAAGCAAAGGTAAATTGTTCTATATTTGGGTAGCACCCTAAAGGTTTTGGGCAAAGGACCCCTATAGAATCCATACCAAAAAGTGATTTGTATTCTCAATGGAACACATAATTTACCTAGAGCTATGACAAAATTGCAAATGTTGGCAACCAACAATAACATGATTTTAGCATATCTAAACAAGAATTCAAATTGATATGCAATAATCCTTATCGAAATTTCATAACCTTCTTTGCAACAAGTGATTAAAATCACAATGATAATTAGAAACTAAACAACAAGGAAGACATCAACAATAATTTCCTTAGTTGACGACTTTCTATAAATGCTTGGCACCTTAACATAGTCGATATTGTTCATAGTGAATTTATATCACAAAGTTATACACATAAATTACATGACAATAAAACTAATTCCTAAAGATAGAATTATGTTACAATTGAAAATAATTTTCTAGGGTTGTAATCAAAGACCATTGCTATCTATGAACCTACAATAAGAAAATTACCAAGGACATTATCTAAACAATAATTCTCAACATGAAACTGAAGGTAAGAGTGTGAGGATGATGTCTATCACCTCAATCATGTATGGCATCTAACTCAAAATTATTACCCCTACCCAATGCAATTTTATCAACCATAATCTAGGGCATTGTTGGTTGTAACTAGTTAAGCCTTTTAACTAGTAACTAGGCTAGTACCTCATTTCAACAATATAAACCATATTATTAAGATATTGAGTCCATCCAAGGACCATATGCTACACCTCAAACTTTTTCCATGAATATATACGTTAGAAATCAGAAATTGTATATGCTAAATTAAAAGTATCTATAACAAATCATACTTGAGGTTTAGCACCTGAATTCACCAACTAGTTTCCAGCTTCTAACTCCTTGCCTTCCCAACTACAAAATGTCCAATCTATTTCCACCCTACCATACCCATGGAAAAATTATTTCTATAGAACCCCCAAACTATGTGGGATCATAACCAGAAGTAGAAATAATAATACACCAACAAGATATGTAATGGTGATGGGGTCTCCATCTATTGGATTTGTTAGGAAATCAATGCACCTTTGATAATGGGATTAGTATAGCAGTATTGCTCGATGTCCTTCACCAGATTTAACACCCCATTCACCATTCAATTTAACAACATTTCTCGCCAGTTCAAGTAACCCCCCTAAAACCATGGGTACTCATGTTATTTATAAGCTCTATAGGCTTGACACCCCGCCCCCCATGCAAATTACCAATTTATTAAATTATCAAATTTCTCAATATTCACCCACCTAGGTGGCAACCTCACATCTTTTTAATTATATTTTTTTATAAGTGATTTATCACCCCCATTAGGTGCCATCTTAGAGTTTTTCTCCATTCTTGTTTTTCATAAAAAGGTTAATTCCTAATTTCATTATAATAATTTTCAATTTGCAAAGAAAAGTGGGTAACTAACAAGATTAACTAATACAACCACAGGGATCACAAAAATTGCCTTAGACTAGCTTGAAATCTGAAAAGTTCAATCTGCTAGGGATTAAGGACTTTGCATCCTTACTACTTGCCCCTCAAATCGTGAGTTATGTCACTTCACATGATGAAAGTACTTAGAGTAGGCCTGCCACCTCTATTCCTAGATATGCATGCTCATCTATTCGACTTGTTTGCCCCACATATCTTGTGAGACACTTTGCACCTCTATCTTAGCACTGGGTGAGCAATCCTATACACCTCTACCCTCCTTTCATAAAAAATACTACAGTAAACAAGAGACTATATGTCTCATCCTAAGGATTAAGTAGGCAAGCCAAAGGACCTCTTCTCAACCTGACACAACAAAGCCAATGTATCCTAGTCATCTCTCACACCAATATTTTGGTGCACTAACAAGGCTTCACTCTATGTCTTACACACGCATGAACACACACACACATAAGCACACACACACACACACACACGCGCGCGCGCGCATGCACACACACGCACATAATAATGTCTTTGATGTAAACCCTTTGTACTTGTACATATAGGCTAGTGAGTTGTTGGCACTAAGTTTTGGTGTTGCACGCACCTAAGTAGTGCGTAGAGAATTGCTATCAAAGATAGGGTGTGCACATTTTGTAGTGTTGTGCACACCTAGGTAATTGTGTGTGGTTGCACATCAAAGAAAGAGTGTGCACATTCCACAGTGTTGTGCGCACTTGGGTAAGTGTGCATGAATGATTGAG
>ML804942.1:57075-70690 GCA_009831015.1 Picea engelmannii | reverse complement strand
AAGGGTCATTGGACCTTTTAATTCTATAACTTCGCCATACGGAGGCGTATTTTCGCCCGTGAATAGTCGAAATCACCGGGGCGAAGTATATAATACATACATGACATTTGTCTCAGCAAATTCAGCCCAGATTTTCAGTGAAATGTCCCAGAGCGGCAAGAGCTCATTCTTGGCCCAATAAGCATGCACCGGAAAGAGGCCTAATTGGGGGCTTCCGAGGCCAAATTGGGCCGGATGAGGAAAACCCATTTCAACTACAGTTATGCAGGAATGTAATAGCCTATCAATTCTTGTGTCCAACCCAGAATTTTACCCCAACTTCAAATTTTTTCCCTGATCAGTCACCCGGTTGCCTCCTTCCGCGTACCTTCCCAGGTCCATATCTTACTTATCTGGAGTCAGATTTTCGCCAAACGAAAGGAATTAGAAAGATAGAAAATAGAGCTATAGCATGGGCATAGTAAAGAACATTTTTGTGGCTGTTTGGTATAGGGGAAGAGCCTCTCAATCTTTAGGTCCAAGGGGTCCCTTCACCAAAACAAGCCCAAATCGAAGCCATGCTTCGACCAACTCATAGGGAAGATTATAGGTAGCAAAGGGGGGGTATAATCAGGTCTGAAAAGTGTCTGAACAACGAGAATTTCCTTACTTACAACGACCAAGGCCCAAAGTCCCCTTGCCCTCTTAAGCAACTCAACAAATTCCCCACACCTTGGGGCTTCATCCCGGTGAATCCGACAACCATGGATGGTCGAGAATTGTCCTAAACCACCTTAGCTACAAAACATGACAGTAATGAAAGAGCCTTTGGGATGCCACAAATCCCAAGGAAAATGGTGATGTGGCATATCAAGCTTTGTCATTTTATGAAAAATGACTTTTTGTAATATGAACTCTCGCATGATTTACGTTTTGGCATGTATTACTATGTAATTGAAGGGTTAAGTCAAATTTGATTTGATCCCCTTTTTGGATAAGGTTCCCTTTTATGATAATATTCTTTTCCAATAAGATGCTTTTAGGATAAGGTTACTTTTTGTAAAAAGACAAAAGTACTTTAGGGTTGGTCCACTTGTCACTTTTCCAAAAGTGACAAGTGTCTTGTGACCTAACCCTAAGCCTTCACCTCTCCTTTATAAATAAGAGGGTTGGCATTATAAATTGGAGGATGAATATAGTAACAAAGCTCTGCTGAAATTTACTCTTTGTGTGTGTGATACTTGTTAGATTTTAGTTGTTGGATATGTCACTTGTTGGTTAAGGGTTGAGGGGTAGGGGTAAATGCTTGCTATGTTAGCTATCTCCAGGAGGGATTGGTTAGCTAGGTGTTTGTTGTTGCTTCCTTGGGTTTAACTTGCTTACTTTCATCTTCTAACAACTTGGTTTAATTTGTTTAATCTATTTTAGTGCAGGTTTTCTGAAGTATTCAATTTTTTTCAGCCTTAGCTAGTGGCTGAGAGTCTTAAGGCCCCTTAGGAGAACCCTTAAATAGACCTCTTAGCTGGCTGTCCATACTTGTTTGCTTTATCTTTTCATTCATGTATATTTTTGTTATGTTTTCTTACCATTAACCTTGCTGTCCTAAATAGGAAAATTGGTCATTTTGGTCAATTTCCCCCCACGAGACAACCATCTTAGTTGGATGTTATATACTTCTTATGTGTAAATTTCTGTTATATTTATTTCAGTTTTTCCATGCATAAATGCTAAAATTTCGTTGTTTGCTTGCAAGAATACAACCGGTCATCCACTTTGCTTCTCTTAAGCAGTTGGGGACCACCTAGAGACATGTTTGAGGCAAAGGGGCCAGTAAGAAAACAAAGAAAAACACACATTTTGATCGGTAAATCTACCCAATCACTCTCATATTCACTTTACTTATCACTTGCATTCACTCCAAAAATTTATGGTACACATACCAATGTTTATATGTTTGATTTGTGTAGATAGTTTGAATAGTTCACTTGTGAATTCATGTTAAAAATCTGATTAATACTTGTGAAGATAACCATCACACCTTTTATATTTCAAATGCTAAATTTCCAATCCCCATACAAGGAGTTAGTTGGGGCTTTCATGCATATGGTGGCTTTGTCGTTCGCAAAGAGCCTCAACCCATTCCTTTGGGTTGAATGGTGTAATTGCCATTTTGTAATTATCTAATATTGCTATATTTTCATTGTATCACTTTTCTCTCACTAATCTACAGGTGGCTGCTCCTAAAGGGGCCATGCAAAATCAACAAGCTAAATACATGCAAAACACCGCAAAAAAGAAAAAAAAGAAAAACTTGATAACAATTCAAGAGTCCGCCTCATACACTGAAAACAAAAACTTATATTATTTAGATATTTACATATACATATTATCTAGCCGTGACATATATGTCACCTATCTATTTACTTGTTTCATGTATATAGTTTTAAATAGATTTCAAATTCAGTAACCAGGAGGCACGCTTGTGAAAGCAAGACGTGACCTCGCCACGTGGATGGCCTGGTATTTCATTTTATGCAATTTCAATTTTGTAGGATATTAAGAGTCAAAGCCAGGGAGTCTTTATCAAGAGCCCCTCAGAAGTTGTCTAGTTAGTACAAGTCGAGTGGTCTTTCCTTAGTACCACACGGTCAAGGAGTTGATTAGCTTAGCTTGGTTGGAATACTACTCTGCTTGGGTAAGCTCAGCAAAAATCCTCTTTAGGGGGTCCTGAGCCTACTCCTATTCGCAGGTATCCTTCTTCCATCCAAGTAGCTTTAAGATCCCGAAAGCGCTAGTGACGAGAAGTGGCTAATCCCTTCTTCTCTGAACTACATGGGGCACTCTTCAACCTAACCACCGTGGTCTACTAGGACTAATCTTCTTTTACTGGTTGGCACAGTTCTGTGATGTGTTTGCCTGATCAGAATAACCTTCAAAATAGTGTGGTGGCCAAGGCATGTGATAAAAACTAAAAATTGACCAATAAAATACTTTTAAAGTCAACCTTTCGTCAATCCACCTTTTCACTCACAAACCAAAATTGAAGTTGTGAATACTTTCCCTTATATCATAGTTGTAACAACTTGTAACAAGGTTGTTCATCCACTTTTACAGCCCACTTTTGATTTAACAACCTTCTGTGATCACTTCCCGGGTCACCCCGGGGGTATCAAGCAATTCTGAGCTTGTTTCCCTATCTTGAAAGCTTCGAACAGCTTGTTGTTTGCAATTTAAAGCCATTTAAAATTACTTGGCTGTAGCTTTTAAGCCCCATTTTCACCCTTGTTTCACACCTTTTTACTCAAGGAATTCATTGGTTAATTACCCAGGACATCGGTTTATCCCGGGGACCCATTCTGGGACAATTTCCAATGCTTTAAGGAAGTGAACATCTTGCTTTCCGCTTTATTTAGTTCGTTGTCCTAAAAATCAACAACTCGTTTGCATCCCATTGTCCATAATTTTCACCCCCCAAGCCATTTTGGCCATACAAGAAGCTAAGGAAGGATAACACCCAGGGTGGGTGGTCTTGAGAAAGACTTCTTGTAAGTCTTTCACCTTTTTTTTCCCCCTTCATTACTGCCTCAGGCGAAGGACCACTTGAGGTGCGGGTAGTCTCTGCCTCGTGCCGAGCTATCAAAGAGGCTGTAACCGGCTTCACAGCTGGATAGGTCGGATTTGTCCCAATGAACATATTTTGCTTATAACACCCGCCTGTTTCTGGTGACTCCACTGGGGAACTTGCAAACCTCTTTAGATTTGCTTGTATCCCAAGCTTGTACTAAACATTGAACCCAAATTCTTTGTGGTCCTTTTCCTACTTGTTGACAAACTTTTGGCAAGGTCTTTCAGTGACCCTTTGGAATTTTCTTTGGTACTTTTTATAGTTTAGTTTCCTTGCAATTTCCATTGCACTTGGGATTTGTAAATACCATCGAGTTTTCCTTTCCTTTTACCTTGTCGGTCTTCGATTTTACTTGTTTGAACTCACGTGAGAAGTTATAAGTCTATCATACCTCACCTTCCACTTCGAGAGGAACAAAAACAAAGATTTGTTTTTAGTTGGGTTAATTTACATTGTGTTAGAAAGAGTAGGATTGTTAGTGATACACCCCTTGTACTCAAAGTACTTACTTGGCCCCTTTCAAGCTAGCAGGGTGGAAGTATCTTAAGACTAGGGAAATAGTGTCCCCCAAGGTTACAAGAAGTCAAAGTTCACAAAATAAAACAAGTAGTGAGACACATACACCTGGGAAACCAGGGAAACTTGTTACCTCTGCAGTGCGAACTGAGTCGCTCTCTTCCTCTTCTCCTATTCAAAGCTCCTTACTAAAGAAAACTTTAGTTAATCCAACAACAATTATTAATCCTTCGGTTATTTCTCCCATCGTTTAAACAACTGTTGTTGTTCACCCCATAGTTGTCCCGATGGCAATGCCATGACAACCCGAGACTCCTTTGAGGTTGGCCAAACCTCTTCATGACATACCTGCGGATTCCCCAAACAAGCTTCCCAAGTTCAGTGGCACTGATACTTTGAGTGCTGAATAACATATACAAAACTTCTATGATGCATTAGCACTTATGGACATAACAATTCCCGATGTCATCATTAGACTTTTTGTGAGAACCTTTGAGCGTGAAGCAACGAGATGGTATCGTTTGCTTCCCAATGATAGTATCCCAGATTGGGATACTATGATTCAAGAATTCAAGAAACATTTCCAAGGGGCGGATGATGTGGCTTCCCTACTCAGAGATTTCACAACCATCTCCATCCATGAGGGAGAGCAAATTCGTAATTTTAATCAACGCTTTACCTCGACCTTGAATAGGATCCCAACCACTTCCCAACCATCTGGGAACAATTTGTTCCATTATTACATGACCGCTATGAATCCAAATGTAAAGTATATATTGAAAGATAAATCAACACAAACTTTAGATGCGACCAAGACTAGCGCCCTAGAAATTGAAAGAAACATGGAGGAATCCGGTATGATTCCCTCACCTTTAGTGCAGCCCCGTTTTAATGGGAGACCTAGGAATGATGTACCTCGAAATGAGGGTCCTCGGTATGAACCTCCACCGGCCCAAACTTCAAGGATTGAAGAAAGGGAAAGTTCGGAAACACTCAAGTTGTTAATGAACATGAACAACCAAATACTTTCCCTTAATCGAAAGGTGAATGACATGCAATTTTCTGCTGTTCCGAGGCCAAGACCTCCTTTCCCTCCTGCTCCTCCTCCTAGGCAACATGCTACTGAAGTGGATTGGTGTCACTTTTGCCAAGACTTCCATGACCCTGAGTATTGTTACTCTTATACACGTCACATGGAATTGTCTAAAAACAGAAAAGCACCACTACCTCCAGTAAAAAACAAGCTTGATTCCACTTCCCAAAATGACCAAGTTAACATGGAAGACTCTATTCCCTATGATGGTGATCCTCTTGCTTTCGGAAGCTTTGCTGTAGAAACTAGGAGTCATGCCCCTAAAACCACTCCGCAAGAGGTGGAAGAGGCCAAAAGTGACCCCAAGGACAATGAAAAGGGAAAACTTCCCACGAATGGTAGATTACCTTCCCCTACAAGGAACAGGGTTCCTTGGACCCCAAACAAGGTAAAATTGCCTAATAATCCACCACCCTGTTTCCTAACACCGTTACCTTACAACGTCGTTGAAGATCTAGCGAAGGTTCCTGCCCACATGACATTATTAGATGCTCTTAGAACACCCGCTCAATTTGAAAACCTCTCACGTGTTCTACAAGCACCCCTTACCCCACGAACGAAACAGAGACTTCCTCTTTCCAAAGAGTCCACTTCTCAACCTAGGGAAGCATATGATGTTATTGATTTAGACCCTCGGGTTCCTCCTTTCTATATATTAGTTTTGATTTTTGATTTTGTGCTCCATTACTGTGTCGTTGACATAGGAGCGAGGCACAATGTCATGCCTCTATGAGTCATGAGAAGATTGGGTCTTGAATGCACAGGCCCATGTAAAGACTGGTTAGCTTTGGATTCTAGGACTGTAGAAACCATTGGTTACATTAAAGACTTATCCATTACTTACGACCAAGCTCCAGAGGTGAGAATTCTCATAAACATGATCGTAGAAGATATACCTGAAGCATATAACATGCTTTTAGGGAGGGAGTGGTCCACCAAAGTAAAAAAAGGTCGTTACTTCATGGAGGGGACCCACTTCACCTTTCCTCATAAGGGTGTTGAAATCATCATTAGGAGAGAACCAAAGTATCGAGAGCAGGTAGTACTTGCTTCCTATAATACAAAACATGTGTCTTTTCAAGATATAGGTATGGGTACATATACTGTGTTATCTGAGGAATATGCACATGTCCCTCCTTCTGAGCTGGAAGAAATGGCGTGGAGTATGGATTTCAACGGTGCTAAATCCAAGAACGGATTTGGTGCTGGGGTCCTTTTGTGTGATTCCAAGGGAAACACAATGCCTTTCTCTTTTCGGTTAGAATTTCCTAACACTAATAATATGGCTGAATATGAAGCCTTAGTTCAAGGCCTCCAAAAGGCCTTAGGCTTAGGGATACACCATTTGTTGGTGAGTGGGGATTCTGAATTGGTTGTGAATCAAATTAGAGGTAAATATGAAGTTCACAACCCACACCTCAAACAATACCACCGAAGGGCTAAGGAACTTATTGAGAAGTTCTTATCTTTCAACATTCAAGTTGTGCCTAGGGCCACAAATCACGTAGCTAACACTTTGGCCTTGGCTAGTTCTTGTTTCACTTCGGATTTCATAAGGTCTATTGAAGATATAAAAGTCCAAATTTACATAGACCTGCGTTACCTGATAATGTCGATTCTTGGCAAGTTTTTGATACTAACGAACACATATGTAGATTCCTTCAAAACAAGGAGGAATTCAATTATTTACATATCAACCATGAGTTGGAAGAGGAAATAGGGAACATAATCCAATTGAAAAAAAATAAGATCCCCCCTGGTTTGTCACTATTGGAATCCATGTTTGATTCCAATGATGCCACTACTTTTGTACCTAGTATTGATAGCGAATCTGTTAGGAAGGTACGAGAAGCCATACCTATTAACACGGGAACTGAGAAAAATAAAAAATTGGTCTATATAGGTGCACAATGTTCCCCTTTTGAGATCGCTCAATTCATGGAACTCTTGATAGAGTTCAAGGATGTTTTCGCTTGGTCCTATCAGGACCTCAAGGTTTTCGATATGCAAGAGATAGTCCATGCCATACCCATAATCCCTGATTTGAAACCTTACAGGCAGAGACATAGAAAGAACAACCCTTCTTTGGAACAAACAATTAAAGCTAAATTGGACAAGATGGAAGCATCCGGGGTCATTTACCATGTCTGTTACTCACAATGGGTATCTAATTTGGTTCCCGTTAGGAAGAAAATTGGCGATATTCGTTTGTGTGTTGACTTTCGACATTTGAATAGGGTGTCCCTAAAAGACAACTACCCTGTCCCACCTATGGAAGAGATTCTCCAACAAGTCTCTAGGTCTCAAATGATGTCCCTTTTAGATGGTTTCTTAGGTTACAATCAGATAGCCCTCAATCCTTCTGATAGTCATAAAACCACCTTCACTACTCGTTGGGGCACATATGCATATAACAAGATTCCTTTTGGATTGATTAATGCTGGGAACACCTTTCAATGTGCCATAGCCATTGCTTTCAAAGGATTATTGGGTAAGATCATTGTTGTTTACTTCAACAACCTCACAGTATTTTCCAAAGAATGAAGTAGTCATTTTGATCACCTTAGGCAGGTTCTCCTTAGATGTCGTAGGTTTGGCATATCTTTAAATCTTAAGAAGACCATTTTCAGTGTTACGGAGGGAAAATTTTTGGGTCACATCGTCTCTCGAGAAGGTGTCAAAGTTGATCCTGGGAGAGTAGTAGAGATCAAAAAGATGCCCTTACCTACCAATAAAAAGGAAAAGCAATCTTTCTTTGGAAAGATAAACTTCCTGAGACGCTTCATTCCTGATTTTGCTCAAGTAGTTAAACCTCTAAATCAGGTTATGAAGAAAGACATTCGGTTCAAATGGCCCCCCCCTACCCATCAGGCTTTTGAATCCATTAAGTAAGCCATTGATTTTCCCCTCTGTTAGTCAGTCCTGATCCCTCTAAAGACTTTGTCATGTACACTAATTCATCAGAGGAGACAATTTCTACAATCTTGTTGCAAAAGGATCATGAGGAAAATCTTAGGCCAATCGCCTTCGTGAGCCAAAATTTGAAACCACACCAACTGAACTATTCTACACTGGAGAAACATGGTTATTCTTTGTATAAATCCTTGGAACAATTTTGACATTACATCCAAGGCCATAAAGTTCAGGTTTTTGTGTCTACCTCTCTCTTAGTCACTATTTTGAATCAAGCCGAATTGCATAGTAAGTGGTCCAAATGGATAATGCACATGCAAGAGTATGACTTGGAAATTAAACCAACGAAAACCATAAGGGGGTTAGGGTTGGATGGATTGCTAACCCAACCCCATCCCTCGGTCATAGCTGAACCACCTCAAGTAGATGACTTGATTGCTTTCAAAGAACTGGTTAATGAAATTGAGTTAGCCTCACAACCATGGTACGAACCTACCGTATATTTCTTGATCAATGGTGTGTGCTCACTGGACATGGAGACTAAAGCCAAATGAACACTTCGTTTACAAGTTGTCCGGTATGTTTTACAATGCCAAATCCTTTACCGAAGAAACCTTGATGGGGTTTTGTCATGATGCTTGACTCCTGATCAAGCCCAAATGGCACTTGAACAATGCCATTCCAGGGTTTGTGGAGGTCACTTTTCAGCCAAAACCACTGCAACAAAAGTTTTACATCCAGGTTACTTTTGGCCTTCACTCGACAAAGATGCCCATTTACTTGTTCGGAAATGTGAAGCTTGCCAGCGCTTCACTGGGAAGCAAAAGTTAGCTGCCTTACTCCTTAGGCCTATTGAAGTCCAAGTCCCTTTTGCAAGATGGGACATGGACTTTATTGGGCCGATTTCACCACCTTCCAACGCTGGTCATTTATTCATCTTAACAACCACTGACTACTTTACAAAGTGGGTTGAATCAATCGCTCTTAGGAATGCTACGAGTCAACAGGTGGTAGAATTCATTGAACATAACATTTTATCCTGTTTTGGAACCCCTGCTGAGATATTAATTGACAATGGATCAGCTTTCATGTCTTATGTCATGCTACACCTTGGTGTTACATATGGCATCCAACTTTTTCAATCTTCCACCTATTACCCCCAAGGTAATGGTTTGGCCGAATCAACGAATAAAAATCTGATTCGGATCCTTAAGAGGATAGTCAAGGATAACAAGCGTGATTGGCACACAAAGTTAAACTTTTCTTTATGGGCTGATCGTATAACTCCCAAGACAACAATAGGTCAAAGACCTTACACTCTAGTGTATGGAACTCCTGCTGTCCTGCCTGTTCACTTACAAATTCCAGCCTTGAGGTTGGCTATTGCTGAGGCAGAAGATGATTTCCAACCGTTACAACATTGTTTAGACACACTCGTCGAACTAGAAGAGGTAAGAAAGGACACATTCCAACACCTCCAAAAGAAGCAAAACATTGTTAAACGTTCCTTCGATAAAAGAGCCACAATGGTAAATTACAAAGTAGGAGATGATGTCTTATTATGGGACAAAGCACATGAGCCCCCATCCAAACATCGCAAGTTTTTGATTCATTATGGTTGCGTCCTTACACAATTTACGAGGTCTTAGGGACAAATGATTTCAGATTAAAAACCTTGGATGGAAAACCACTTCAATTCCCCGTGAATGGTCGTCACCTAAAGTTCTTTTACTCATGAGAGGCCTCGTCATCTTGTACATAACTCACCATTTGTTCTTTTTCTGTTTGTATCTATTCAATATTACTGATTCTCCTTCTTGTATGTATTCACGGTTACCTTTTCATGCTTGTATATATCCCCTTGGTTTCAATCTTGAGCCTTTTTGCCCCTTGGTTTCAATATTGAGTCTTTCGCTTGTTTTATTCTGATTTTGGAGTATAAGCCCCTTTTGATTGTTCCCTTGGTTTTAGTCTTTTTTCATTTTAAAAAGTCATAGGTTATCTTCTTTTTGGTTTGTCTTGTTTTCACTGCAAAGGGTACTGTCCTTATTGTTGGGTGGTTGCTTGAAAAGACTGAACTCCTAGAATCCCTTTTATCATACTTGACATTTTGGGAAACTTTGTCTTAAAGTCATCTTAAATGGGAGTAAACCTGGTTCTTTTTTCATCAAAGTCAGCAGGGAAAGTCTAAGGAGGTAGCATATCATTCTCTGGTGAAGCTAAAAACCATGATGGCATGATGGCTTACATAGCTATGTGATTGCAACTGCACTTTACCCGACCACTTACAATCTGATTTCTCTAAGAAATGGTCATTTTCCAACAAAGTTCCATCACTTATGAGCACTTGATATTTCAACACCTACTGCCACATGTTTTTTATATTTCTTTATTCCCTTGTTTGACTGGTTTGCTTGTTAGTTTTCCTTCGGTGGGTTGCTGATTTCAAAAAAATTCACGTTTGCTTGTTTGTGTGTCGAGAATCGAAGGTATGCATGAGACTTTGTGTTGAGCCAAGGTTCACCTTAAGCCTCGATTCTCACATTTAAGCCATAATCCGGGTGAGGGACCCATGTCACTTGGGCCACATTGCTCAATAAAACCCAGGTCATTGTTCCCATTCTTCTATCTTATGTGAATCTCAGTATAAATTCTACTGTATATCTTTACTGCACCACCTTCATTCTTCGGTTATCCCTAATGTAAAAAATGGTCCTTATACTACAGTTGAATTTCCCCCTCACCCACATCGGTCACTTTGAAAGCATAAATTTGCATTGAGTATTCCTGCCTGTCACGTAGGTGATCCCATTGTTTGACATGCTTTGGAAGGAATTTCACCTTCGGCGCCAAGAATGTTGACCCAAAAATCTACTCTGGGCTCAACATGGTGTTTTACATAGTTACTTCTCCATAAACGCCACTTGGTGCTATGGTTCCAGTCAAAGACAGTGGCGGGGGTCATAGTTACTATGGCCTCTACCCTTGAAAGAGTATCAGTTGGTTACCTTCAAGGATTAGTGGACCTTCCCATGACATTTCTTCCTCATGTCAAGGCTGTTCGGTTCAGGTTTCATGAGCTAAACACACACTTTACAAGAATTTTAACGTTGATCCCCTTTGCCCATCACTAGACCGGTCCCTCGGGGAAGGGGTCCTTCTACAAAGAATAAGATTAAATCTGGTCATGTTTCAGGGAATATAACACTGCCGTGTGGTAGGCATCGGGACAAGCTTTTAAATGGACTATCATGAGCTTGATTCCGAGTTCGTATGACCCCATACAAGGGACGCAAAGTCAACGTCACTCAAATGGCCAAAACCAATAGCTGTGACTTCCTGGTCTGATTCTATTCAGATTATTGTCTCAAAAGGAAAATAAAACCTAGACATGGTGTAGGGCAGTGTGATATCTTTCCAATGGTATATCCCATGTTTGGTTTCGACCCTCGATTGGTAAGAACGAGCTTTCACAAGTTCATGACCACTTCCAGACACCAAATTGGTTGCAGTGCTTCGGAGTTTAAAATTGGTGGGTAAAGAGTTCTAAATCATAGATTCAGTGATGCCATGTTGTAATAGACTTGTATACCTTTCCAACAGCTTCTCATTTTCCTCATTCCGACCTCGGATGGCCCTGTTAGAGCTGTCACAAGTTGATCAATTATTTCGAGCAAATGGGGCCACCAACTCGCATGGAAGGGTTTCATAATAGCTAAGATAGTCATCAATGACCCCAGCACAAAAACATATTGTCACCTCAACGAATTACTCGTCGATACCTTTTTGACGGTACCTCATTTTCCTCGATTGGATATTGTATGGTGATTTGACATCTTTCGCAAGATTGGGTGTCATGTGGGCCCACCAACAAGTCAGGGTTTTTAAGTGACCACTCTTCCAGGCCGAATTTGAGGGCTGAGGTGGAATTATCTCAAGTTGGTGACAACATATTCCTGACGGGCTTGTTGATACCTTTCCAACAACGTGACCTGCATCCAATTCTGATTTCGTCTCATTGGACAACATTTTTGGGCTAAGTCAGCAGCTGCAGGGTCAAAGTCAAAGTCAAACTTTGACTTGCACATTTTTCCAAGAAATATTAAAAAATCAATTGGAAAATTTTATTAAATTTTTTCAGAAAATTGAAAAATATGGGAGAAGGCACGTAGCCTCATGCAAATTTTGTTAAAAAATTGGTTTTTTGTAAAATTGGAAAAAATCAAAACTCCCCCCTCTCCCCTCTCTCAAGCCATTTTGACAGTTTAGCCAAGGGGGGGAGCTCTGCAACAGGAATTCATGGCAGCAGAGGGAGGTTTTTATGGTAGTAGTTGTAGCTCTACAGTGGCTAGCCAACTTCCATGAAACAATATTCAAACAATTAACCAGGTAACCCATCAATCTCATTTCCAAAAAAACAAGGAAAATTTTGTTGGTTGTGTTGAGATCCTGCATGAAGAAATTGTTTTTTCCTTCAAATTGGTGTTTATTTTCTTGGTTCAAGTGTGGTATTGGCTGCTGGTTCAGATTTATTTGTTAGTTTCTGAGTTTAGGAAGTTATGTATGTGTAAAAGATGCACAGGAGAGGGGATTCGAACCCCTCTTGGGCACTAGGCCCAAGCCCCCATGGCTCCTTTAAAATTTTAAATTTTTTAGTTCTTTGCCAAAGATTGCAGGCTTGGGCATGTCATTGGGAATCCCTGGGCTTTGAACCCCAGTCCTCCCCCTTCTCGTTTTCCCTGAAAATCCCAGAGATGCCTAAAAATTCAAATGGAGGGTAGGGGGTTTGAACCCAGAACCTCCCGTCCTTTTTATTTCCAAAAACCCACTTTTCCCAAAGTTTTAAAATTTTAATTTTTTGGGGGTGGCTGGCCACCCATCCACCGCCCGGGTGCCACCACCACCCCCTCTCCACCGCCGATCTCCTCCTCTCCTCCCTACGCATGTGCTACTCCTCCATTCCTCCCCTCTCGGCCTCTTGCGTGCACCCTCCCAAAACCCCTACCTCCACCTTTGCCTACACACATAGCCTCTGCCTATGCCCTCATCCTCCATTTTCCCTCTGATCCACACCCCAACGCACCAGCTCCTCCCTCAATCCCCCACGCACGTGCTGCTCCTCCTCCACGCCCATTCCTAGCCTGATCTCCTCCCATTCTCCCGCTTTGCGCATGCCCTCATGCTCCCAGCTTCCCCAACTCCCTTTTATTGGCCCCTCCATTCCCCCCTACCCCTCTTCCCCGACCCCTTCTCCTTCTTCACACAGGCTCCCTCCCTCCTTACCTTGGCGCTGCCCCTCCTGCACGGGTCTTGAACCCTAGCCCAATCTCGTCCCCTCTCCTCTCCCTTCGTGCAGGCACCACCTCCCTCCGCTCCCAAACCCCCGTGGCCTCCTTTGCACCTGGCCCTGATCACATGGGTGAGCATAGGCATCGGGTAAAGGGTTGTCACTTGGCCCTTTGTTTTAAATTTTAAATATAAATTTTATT